>WNWK01044667.1:10000-15011 GCA_009830355.1 Cherax destructor | reverse complement strand
ACTGGTGCAACATACTGGCGCTTGGCGCTTGGCGAACCTGAGAATAACAATTGACATCTAAGTAAGGAGTCACTCTCGACACTGAACACCATGTACGTTAGGCCCATATTTGAGTATGCAGCACTAGTAGGAACCCACACCTGGTCAAACACATCAAGAAATTAGAGAAAGTGCAAATGTTTGTAACAAGTCTAGTCCCGGAGCTGAGGGTTTGTCCTACATGGAGAGGTTAAAGGACTGCAGTGTACATTCTTGAGTTCTAGGTGGGATAGCGTTGAAGAAGTTTCTTGGCAAAGGTTCAGCTATGTTGTAGAAGCCGTTGTTCTGGTTGAAGTTGTTGGATATACAGATAAGTGATGATTCTAGGATTCTGTATATCCAACAACTTCAACCAGAACAACGGCTTCTACACATAGCTGAATCTATTGCCAAAGAAACTTCTTCAACGCTATCCCACTAGAACTCAAGAATGGTACACTGCAGGTCCTTAAGTCACACAAGGTTTTAAACTATCACACTATTTTGAAGACTGTCACATGCAGCATTCTCCACCTGACCCAGCATTCTCCACCTGACCCATCATTCTCCACCTGACCCATCATTCTCCACCTGACCCATCATTCTCCACCTGACCCATCATTCTCCACCTGACTAAATCTTATAAATACTCATGTTACTCTTTTTCCAGGTAGATCTGTCTGTGACTCGATAAAGCCCACTGCGTGGGCGAAACGTTGTCAATAAAGGATCATATTATACTGCTTATGTGTTTATTTTTCCAGGGGGGGGGTACAGTTACAGGGTAGTGGTGTATGTAACTGTGTTTAGTTTAGGTTGTTGCGCGAGCTATGGTAATGTTTCTCGTCAATACCTTTGCATGAGTTAGGGTATTGCAGGTTTGTCCAAGTTTAAGTGTAGTTTTGTCTATAAATTTTTGGGTATCAGTTCTGTTCGTGAGTTCTTTTGTATGTGTGTATCTATTTTGTTATACATTATGACATTAAGGTAATATTTTCGCTTATACATGTCAATGTTTTGTATATGTGCTGTTATTTAAAAAAAAAAAAAAAAAAAAAAATGGGCACTGAAAATTGTGTCGTTCTCCTGACTTTCTTATGGTTGACGATATTATACATCGATACCACTAAGATTCTCCAGGCCACCCAGGCTGCCTCCAACAGCTCTGCATCACCACCATCACTACCCGTGGGCGACTCCCCCAAAATTCTCTACTGCATTATGTACGCCCATGTACACAATGTGGCTGCTCCTGGATCATTTAATAACACCATCAATGAACTGTTCAAGCTCAACAATATGCCCAGCTTCACATTCCCAGCATCTCCACCATCATCCGACATTCTAAAGTCCACTTCAAACATTGTCACCATCGAGAATGCTCCACCACCACCAACTCCCGCCACTGTGACGGACCAATCAGAAGCAGCCCAGCCATCACCAGACCCCACCGAGGAGAGACTCCAGTCAGCCTCTCCCAACAACTCCACTACCGCCAAAACAACTGCTCCATCCACCACATTACCAACTGCTTCAACCTCCACCACCGCCAAACCAACTGCTCCATTCACCACCAAACCAGTGGCCCCATCCACCAGCTATAAGGACTATCAATACGACAACGTCAGATTTTATACAACAAAACAATTCAGCACAGCAATGCCATTTCCAGACCTTGCGCAACGACTCCAAGACGGGACTGTCAAGTTCACCCGCCTCACGAATATACCTAATACCTTAGAAAAAATTGTCTACCACCTTAAAAAAAACGCTACAACAAACCCCGTAAGCATATGCTACGCAACTCAACTCTCAAGAACAAAATTCAACGAGCTCTGCTCTGGTTCTGCTGAGTAAACTCTACTGACATGTCAAAGTTCCCCAGCACTTTGCTATTCAGCTGAAGCTGGGGTGTGGCTCCAATCGACCCTAATACAGCTGCCTTCTGTGCCTCTCCCACCGCCGCCTGTCAGCCTCCTGCAGTACAACTACACCCGCCTCATCAGCTCCTACAACTCGCCCCAGCATCACACGCACCTATCAACAACGCCTGCAGTTTAGCTGCACATCTCGCCCAGAGTGGAAGGGCCACTCACCTGTATACTCTCACCTCCTACCTTACCCCAACCTTTTCCTATATTTCTATCCTTACCCATCCTTTTTCCATCCCCATCTTACCGACGCTCAGGTCAAATCGAATCGAATCGAATTGTCCGATTTTTCATCAAGGTTCCATATTTATTTCATACATAACATGAGAAGGTTTAATGCAGTCAGGTTCAACTCTTCATCGGTGGTACATAGTAACTGGGGAGACGGGACAATATTCATGCAGCTACTGGATGTGTAGGTGTCCTATGACAAATGATGTATTACCTACAGCAAGATTCTTGAAATAGGTCAGATAACTTTCAAAATCCTCTCTGTTACATCAGTGACAGAGTAGAGTAAAATGAAAGTGTGTTGGTATATATTTGCTAATTTTATTTGTAAAAAAAAAAAAAAAAAGGTGGAACTTTCATACTCATTATATCATGTTTTGAACAGTTATTAACGGCTGATTCGTCTTACGTAAAGAATAGTCCCCACTAAATTTAATTAGTAGGCTGACAATTTTAAATACATCTCATTTCTCAGACGTTCTATGACTCCTACGGTTTTAGCACTTTCCCGAGAATAAAATAATTTAATGTAAGTGAAGTATATGTTCTCTAGGAGTTAATTTAGCCAATTTATTTTCAATCCCTGCTCAGTGGTGAACAGCGCCATACAGCTTTAATGTCCATCCTGTAGTCAATAGCCTTCAAGCTTAACAAACTAATTAACCACAACGTTTACAGATAATGAGCGAGAGAGCGGGCAGGCGAGAGAGACACAGACAGACAGACAAACAGAAAGACAGACAAACAGACAGAGACAAACAGGCAGACAAATAGACAGTGGGAGATATGTGGGGTGTCGGGTGGAATAACGAGACAGCTGGGAATCCTCTGCAGGGTTGAGTAGTTCCACACAATATAACTTTTGCAATAGTGAGAGAATGTATCAGCAAAAGTTCTCATGATATAATTCGTGAGCTGTAAGCCCACCAGCATCTTGTTTTGAAAATTAAAACAATTAACAATGACTTACAGTATTAACACAAACACCATCACTATCATCCTGGTCAAAAATTCGTAGTTTTGTTCACTGATACATAAATAGATCAAACACAGAGAGAGAAAATAGAGGGTTTGTATAAAAAATCAGATTGAGGAAGGTAGAAAGGCAGAGACCCTGGGAGAGAGTATATGGGGGTATGTATAAAAGAGACAGGATAGACACCCATTCGTTTATATCAAGGTAATCTGCTGTGAAGAATTAGCTAAAATCTAGGTACCCATGACGTTCTTTAGATGAGAAGGAATTTGATTGCTACTGCTATTTTTTCTAATATTATTCCAACTTCATCTGTTTCTACACACTTACTAATTTTCCAATTGAAAATCACTCGTTGCCAAGAAATCGATCTAAGGAAGATTCTATGCTACTTTAAGGATTCCAATTGCTTTTGACAGCCCCTGTGTAATTTTCCATATATGGATGTAATGTTTTGTGCTGTGGATCGTCTTGCACATAGATAATTCAATGAGTATCCTAAATGTTTTAAAGACATCTCGTTTTCTCTGTTTGTTATGGTACGAACTGGCTGCCTTTCTCTGCATCCTCTCCAGTCTGTCTCTTTAAGTTGTCAAAGATGAAAGGTTTTTCTCATCATTCACGACAATTACTGTTTTAATGCAGATATCATTCGCATTACAGGTTTACTGATATACTGTGAAAACCACTTCAAAAAACTTAATAGTGTTGAAATTGCAAAAGCATTTTGTAACTTAGAAAAATCTTCTGATTTATCCACTGATGAAATTAACATTAGTAAGGGGATGGTATATAGCTCTATGTTAAAACAAAATATTCCCAATTGCCCTCAAAGGTTCTTTAAGTCTTATGATACATTTATTAATAATAACAAATTGTCCCTTACTAAAGCAGATAAAATAAATGCAATATTAATTTTGAAAGAAAATGATAATCTAGATAAAATGAATAATGTCCTAGATGATACTGAACCCTATTCTAAACTTAGAAAGAATCAATTAGAAACTGTTAACAGCTATTTCAATAAATCAATATAACTTCTACTGAAAAGCAAAGATGAATTAATTAAAAAATTTACTTTCGCTTATCCATCTTTACCCTATATGTATGGATTAATAAAAACGCAGAAACCAGGTAATCTAGTGAGACCAACTATTAGCTCCATAGGTTCAGTTTTTTAAAAATTATTTTAATGGCTGGTTGATATTTTGAGCCCTATTTTTGGAAAAATTTCTAACTTCAATGTTAAAAATAACATAGATTTAATGGATAAATTAAGCACCTTGACTGACTTAAATGATTTCAACATGGTTAGTTTTGATGTTACTTCCTTGTTTACAAAAATTCCAGTTGATGATTTATTAACTTTCTTACCTGAAGAACTTCTTAATTACGATTTACCATTGCCAGTTCCTACTATCATTAAACTTATTCAACTTTGTATTGTTGATGCAAAATTTGTATTTAATGATGAGTTTTATACACAGAAGTTTGGTATGGCAAAATGAAATCCTGTTTCACCTGTTCTTAGTAATTTATACATGTATTTTTTTAAAACAAGATTACTTAACACAATCCTTCCTAATAGAGCTAAGTGGTATAGATATGTTGATGATCTTTTGTGCCTTATGCCTAAGAATGTAGATATAAACCATTTCCTTGTTAAATTAAATAGCTCAGTCCATTCTATACATTTTACTGTTGAATTCGAAATAAATAACTCATTGCCTTTCCTTGATGTTTTAATTATTAAAGGTGACAATGATTTAAAATTTAAAATTTACAGAAAACCTAAAAATAACTGTTCTTATGTACACTATTATTCTTCACATCAAGATAGAGTTAAACTGTCTGT
>WNWK01044667.1:0-7500 GCA_009830355.1 Cherax destructor | reverse complement strand
ATCCCTTTTTAGTTATAGCTACAGTGAGAGTAAAAGGTAGATGGGATACAAGGGGAATGGAAACAGCAACTAAGAGAGAAGTGAAGATTTATAATCTAAAGGAGGAGGCGGTTAGGGTAAGATATAAACAACTGTTGGAGGACAGATGGGCTAGTGAGAGTATAGGCAATGGGTTAGAAGAGGTATGGGTTAAGTTCAGGAATATAGTGTTAGATTGTTCAGCAGAAGTTTGTGGTTATAGGAAAGTGGGTGCGGGAGGGAACAAGAGCGATTGGTGGAATGATGATGAAAAGAGAGTAGTAAGGGAGAAAAAGTTAGCATATGAGAGGTTTTTACAAAGTAGAAGTGATGCAAGGAGGGAGGAGTATATGGAGAGAAAAAGAAACGTTAAAAGAGTGGTGAAGCAATGTAAAAAGAGAGCAAATGAGAGGGTGGGTGAGATGTTATCAACAAATTTTATTGAAAATAAGAAAAAGTTTTGGAGTGAGAAGTAATAAGTTGAGAAAGCCTAGGGAAAGAATGGATTTGTCAGTTAAAAATATTAGAGGAGCGTTATTAAATGGAGAGTTAGAGGTATCGGGAAGATGGAGGGAATATTTTGAGGAATTGTTAAATGTTGATGAAGATAGAGAAGCTGTGATTTCGAGTATAGGGCAAGGAGGAATAACATCTTGCAGGAGTGTGGAAGAGCCAGTTGTGAGTGTGGGGAAAGTTCGTGAGGCAGTGGGTAGAATGAAAAGGGGTAAAGCAGCTGGGATTAATGGGATAAAGATGGAAATGTTTAAAAGCCAGGTGGGGATATAGTATAGTGTTTTTGTTTAATAAATGTATGGAAGAGAGTAAGGTACCTAGGGATTGGCAGAGAGCATGCATAGTTCCTTTGTATAAAGGCAAAGGGGACAAAAGAGAGTATAAAAATTATAGGGGAATAAGTCTGTTGAGTATACCTGGTAAAGTGTATGGTAGAGTTATTATTGAAAGAATTAAGAATAAGACGGAGAGCAAGATAGCAGATGAACAAGAAGGCTTTAGGAAGGGTAGGGGGTGTGTAGACCAAGTGTTTGCAGTGTAACATATAGGTGAACAATATTTAGATAAAGGTAAAGAGGTGTTTGTGTCATTTATGGATTTGGAAAAGGCATATAATAGGGTGGAGAGTGGGTCAATGTGGCAAATGTTGCAAATGTATGGAGTATGAGGTAGGTTATTGAAAGTGGTGAAAAACTTTTTCGAGGATAGTAAGGTTCAGGTTAGAGTATGTAGGCGAGAGGGAGATTATTTCTCAGTAAAAGTAGACCTTAGACAGGAATGTGTGATGTCAACATGACTGTTCAATATATTATAGATGGAGTTGTAAGAGAAGTGAATGCTCGGGTGTTGGCAAGAGGTGTGGGGTTAAAAGATAAATAATCTAACACAAAGTGGGAGTTGTCACAGTTGCTCTTTGATGATGACACTGTGTTTTTGCAGGGATTCTGAAGAGAAGTTGCAAAGGATGGTGGATGAGTTTGGTAGGGTATGTAAAAGAAGGAAATTAAAAGTGAATATAAGAAAGAGTAAGGTGATGAGGATAACAGAAAAAATAGATTACAGAAGATTGGATATCAGATTGGAGGGAGAGAGTATGGAGGAGGTGAATGTGTTCAGATATTTGGGAGTGGATGTGTCAGCAGATAGGTATATGAAGGATGAGGTGAATCATAGAATTAACGAGGGGAAAAAGGTGAGTGGTGCCCTGAGGAGCTTGTGGACACAGAACTTTATCCATGACAGCAATGAGGGGAATGTATGAGAGTATAGTTATACCAACACTCTTGTATGGGTGGGAGACATGGGTTGTGAATGTTGCAACAAGGAGAAGGCTGGAGGCAGTGGAGATGTCATGTCTGAGGGTAATGTGTGGTGTGATTATAATGCAGCGAATCCGTAGTTTGGAGATTAGGAGGTGTGGGATTACCAAAACTATTATCCAGCGGGCTGAGGATTGGTTATTGAGATGGTTTGGACATGTAGAGATGCTGGATCAAAATTAAATGACTTCGAGAGTGTATAAATCTGTAGTGGAGGGAAGGTGGGGTAGGGGTCGGCTTAGAAAAGGTTGAAGGGAGGGGGTAAAGCAGGTTTTGTGTGCGAGGGGCTTGGACTTCCAGCAAGCGTGCTTGAGCGTGTTAGATAGGAGCGAATGGAGACAAATGCTTTTTAGGACTTGACATGCTGTTGGAGTGTAAGCAAGGTAACATTTATGAAGGGTTTCAGGGAAACCGGCAGGCCGGACTTGTTTGCTGGAGATGGGAAGTACAGTGCCGGCACTCTGAAGGAGGGGTGTTAATGTTGCAGTTTTGCATCTGTAGTGTAAGCACGCCTCTGGCAAGACAGTGATGGAGTGAGTGATGATGAAAGTTTTCTTGGTCGGGCCACCCTGCTTTGGTGGGAAACGGCCTATGTGTTTATATATATATATATATATATATATATATATATATATATATATATATATATATATATATATATATATATATATATATATATATATATATATTGCAGCTTCATTGTCTCAACTCTAATGGTTTCCTCCGCAAACACGGTAGCTGCCCTGGTTCAGGATGTCATCCTTTTGAAAGTAATGATCCAGAGCCACTTCAGGCACCTGAACCCACTCCAACAGATCTCTTCTCATCAGATAATATCTTGGAAGTAATTAAAGCAACAGTTACCAGGACTCTCACACATATTTCCAAAGCAGCCCGTCCACACGCACCAGACCTCTTAAAAATGTAAACAAGGGTTCTGCTATCCTAAATGTTTCATCAACCATCAAGGCATGGCAAAACGTGCTTCTTTTTGGCACTGTTTGCTTAGCTGTGCCGGAAAAAAGGGAAAAGAGGCTAGCCTCAATGATCATTAAATCCTTAAGAGATTTTACTAGAGCTGATAACCTCATTCGCCTTCCCCGTCAATACAAAAACGGGAGAGGCAGAACCCCCACTCACTCCACTGACAACGAAAAAATCAGAGTCCAGGTGAGCAAGAAAATTGAAGAGGGCAACAGAGTGGAGGCAATCAGAATTATCACCAGTGAAGATACAGTCGCCACCAGGGATGTAGATGAATGGTTCAGAGAACCCGCCTCCTGCTGCTTCACCTCACCTGACTACAGTATATAAGCCACCTCTACGGACATATGCTGTTATTTCTACAAGATTGATGGACTGAACACATCGACTCCAGGCCGAGGGACTGATTACCTCAAAACTCCTACTATCCTTACACATTTCTACTTTGTATTGGACTGATGAAGCCACTGTGTAGCGAAACGTTTCCTCAATAAAGATACCCAAATGTTGCATATGTGTCTAATTTATAGCCACCAGGGATGCTGACAGTGCTGAATAACTTAAAGGAAAGCACCCTTCCAGGGAAACCAGGGGCATCAACAGTTCCAACACCTTTGTCCCCACTGTGGAACCATTGATTGTGCAAGACTCGGACATTTCCAAAGCAATAATGTCTTTCCCGTCCGGCTCTGCTGGGGGTTACACTGGAATAAGGCCAAATCATTTAAAGGAAATGGTTAATCTAGTTATCGGGGAGATTGCAGAGACACTGCTTTCAGAGATCACAAAGTTCGTCAACAATTCCTTGGCCGGTCTGATTCCTGACGAAATTAAACCTTTCTTTTTTGTGTGCATCAATTTGTGCCCCTAAAACGAATGATGGAGGAATTAGGTCAATTGCAGTGGGCAACACTTTTCGCCGCCTCGTTTCCAAAACTGCTGTCAAAAGCATTCGCACAGAGGCGACCATGATGCTTCAACCAAACCAGCTTGGCTTTGTGATGTAGTCACTGTACTGGAGAGTCTCTGAAGGAGACCTAATTAACCACATCTTGCCTTGACAAATAGCTGTCAGACACGCCTCCATGCTTAAGTCTTAGGTCTTTTGTTGTTGAACTAGCATCAGGCTTCGGCATCAGGTCAAAACACGTGGTGCATTCCTCAATGGTGAGGTGCTTGAAGGACCATATATAAGCTCGAGAAACAGCTAGAGAGAGAGATTCGGGCGGAGCTCTGGCCTGTGTGCGGAGCTCTGGGCTGGAGAGATTCTGACGGAGCTCTGGCCTGTGTGTGGAACTCTGGGCTGGAGAGATTCGGGTGTAACTCTTGCCTGTGTGCAGAGCTCTGATCAGCAGATTCTGGTGGAGCTCTGGCCTGTGTGCAAAGCTCTGAGCTACTGCCTGGGTGCAGATGTTGGGAGAGGGCTGCTGGAGAGTCTCTGGAGGAGACTGCTGGAGACACTGGGCAGAATACTGGCTTGGAGCAGTGCTCGTGCTGTGTAGGTCTTGGGACCTGTGGCTTAAGTGTGACTGAGTTCCTGTGGTGAACTGTCCTGTGAACTATATTGTAAGTTATATTCTGTTTCGTCAGTTAATTGTATTCCTTGTCTGACTGCTTATGTGTACAATCCCAATTTATCTAAACCCAATAGTGTTCTCCTGTTCCCAAATATATTATTGTACAAGGACTTAATAATAAACTGTGTTTGATTGAAATAGTAATATTCACTGTCCCCGTTATATTCTTATTATTCTTTATTCTTATACTTTACTTTATAATTTTATTTCAAGTACTGAGAGGGTGAGTAGTGTGGTGGTAATGAGAGGTGATGATGTAGTCACCAGTGACCTCACATTACCTCCGCTCGTCACTCGACACACCTCTCCTGACTCCCTACCTCCCTTTACTCCCTATATCCCCCAATTTATCCCTAATTCCTTACCCCCCTGCATGACAGCTTCGGGGTCTCTCAAGGAAGTGAAGCAGCAGTTCATGCAATAAGGGCGTATTTCAACAACCTGCCTGAGGACAATGCAGTGGTAAAATTAGATTTCAAGAATGCATTTAATCTGAAAAGAGACGTGGTATTAGCAGCTGTACAAGAATATTTCCCTGGTCTCTTCCCTTTTGTTTCAGCCGGTTATATCAAGGAATCAATGCTCCTAGTTGGAGAGCATGAAATCAGAGGGTGTCCAGCAAGGGGATCCTATAGCACCATTTCTCTTCTGTATAGTGGTTAGGGAAATCACAGTCAGACTGACCAGTGAGCTAAACATCTGGTTCCTAGATGTTGGCACACTAGCAGGTACAAAGGAGTCCCTTCCAGATGATCTTACACAGGTGATGACACGGGGACAGGAAATGTAGTATCATCCTGAATCCATTCAAATGTGAAATCCTCTCAGTCAATCAACAAGTGAGATCAAAAGTACCAGCAGCATCAGTCATTGACCCCACAAATAGCGTCTTGCTTGGAGCACCTCTGGGAAGCGATGCCATTGACACAATTCTCAGGAAGAAACTGGAAGAGTTGAGGAGAATGGAACAACGAATAGGCAATCTTGACACCCATGATGCCTTGTACCTTCTCACAAAGTGCTTGAGTCTGCCCAGGTTGACATATTTCCTTCATATAATAACCCTATACTGCATGAATATGACAGTATCCTGAGGTAGATTTTTACGAAAGTACTCAACCTTACTCTAAAAGATGGGCAGTGGGACCAAGCTACACTTCCAGTCAGACTAGGAGGCATTGGTGTTCGCAAGTCATCACAGATTGCGCTACCTGCTTTTCTGTCCTCATGCGTTGCATCCAAAGGTCTTGTACAAGATTGGAGTCCAGGACCAAACGTTCATTGCCGTAGTTATGATCTGGGATAATATAACTGGCTCTGAAACTAGACCTGATCCCCAAACAACTACAAACAGTCGCACTGGGATGGCCCAATAGTGGAGAATATAGCCTCAACAATGCTTCAAAGTGTGTCAGGGAAGGATAGAGCCAGCCTCCTGGCAGTGAGAGCTCTTCGTGCAGGGGACTTTCTGTTGGCTGTTCCCAACTCCAGCCTTGACACACGCCTCGGCCTACAGACCATCCGAATTGGTGTTGCCCTTCGACTTACCGCCCTTGTTTTCACCGAACACAGGTGTATTTGTGGCAGTGAAACAGTACTCCGATTCGGGTACCATGGCCTTGTGTGTCGTAAATCCGAGGGAAAGATTGCAAGACATGAAGAGGTTAATAACATTATCAAGAGGAGCCTCACAACAGCCGGATGCCCAGCAGTAAGGAAGCCACCCCAACTATGCAGATCTGATGGCACCCAAAAGCGTCCAGATGGTGTCACCCTTCAAGTCTGGACAGACAGAAAGCAGGTGGTGTGGGACTACACATGTGCATCTTCCTTGGCAGATACCTATCTGCAATACACCAGGGAGGAAGGAGGAGCAGCTGCCAGCTTCTGGAAGTCCCAAAGGTCTAGAAAATATGGAGAACTTGCCCATCAATAAATGTTTGTTCCCATAGGCTAGGAGACCCTTGGCCCATGGGGAAAGAGTACATCCAAGTTCATTAAGGAGCTAGGCAAAAATACTCATCAGGGTAACTAGGGATGCCAGGGAAGCTAGATTTTTATTCCAGCGACTCAG
Source organism: Cherax destructor (assembly GCA_009830355.1). NCBI lineage: Eukaryota > Metazoa > Arthropoda > Malacostraca > Decapoda > Parastacidae > Cherax > Cherax destructor. Next base: position 1,015 of record WNWK01044667.1, on the reverse strand, counting down.
CGCTGCTGTTCAGAGGGGTAATGCCTGCTGTATTTTGTATATATATATATATATATATATATATATATATATATATATATATATATATATATATATATATATATATATATATATATATATATATTCATCATTACACTTCGTCAAGTACCGTCACATGTTTCTTCTTGTCAGGTATTCCGTGATCCATTGATCCATTGCAGTACTTTCCCTGCTGTTCCTGTCTGCTCTCCTACCTTTTCAATCAGCCTTGTTACAATCCAAGAAGATTCAGTCTACTCATCCCTCTTTCTCCTGTCTTACTTCTGATAACTTTTTATAGGCCTACAGTAGGCTTGTGATGCAGGATTTTCCTTCTCTGAAACCGTGCTGATTGTCATGTATGAGTCCGTTTCTTTCTGGTGTCTCCACCACCATTTTACTAATGATCTCCATAACTTTACATACTATACATGTCTGTAATTTATTGCATTTTGTCTGTCTTCTTTCTTAAAAATTGGGACTACGTTTGCTGTCTTCCACACCTCAGGCAGTTGTCCAGGTTCAGTGAATTTATTGAAGATCATTGTTAGTGACACTTATATTGTGCATCTGCTCCTTCTCTGAGGACCCATTGAGAGATGTAATCTGAGAACACTGCCTTTGAGGTATCTAACCCACCTAGCAGTTTCTTCTCTTCTGCATCGGTTATGTCCTTGGTCCTTTGTCTTCCATACTTCTTCCATTCTCTAGCACACTTGGTTTTGGTCTCTCTAAACCTTTGGGTGAGCCAAGAGCTCATCCTGTTTTTCTCGTTAGTTCTGTTACCCTTGGTTTCAAACCGCTCCTCATCTTCCGTGCATATTGTTGTCACATATTTCATCATCTCATTTACTGACTTTCCTGCCAGTTCTCTGTCCCACTGAACCTCATGCAGGAAATTCTTCATGCCTGTGTAGTCCCTCTCTTGTAGTTTTGCTTCATTCGTCCTGCCCTTACTGCTTTCCTCTCCACTTGTAACTCTAATATGAATTCGAAG
>WNWK01044666.1:0-15011 GCA_009830355.1 Cherax destructor | reverse complement strand
TCCCTCCGGTCCCTGGGGGTGGCCTTGGGTATCTTTTGGGCGATGGGTATATCTCTGGAGGCCACCTTTCAGATTCCTGGGGTGGTGGCCGCCCTCTCTTTGTCCGCCGAGGTGGCTCGGTGGATGTGAGGTTGCTATCCCGGATTGCTGGTTTACTGGCATGAAGGGTAGGGTATAGCACAGGTTCCATGCAGCATCTGCACTACTTGCGGTGTTGAGGTCCTTTTGGGCGTGGAGGGGGATTTACGCCCCTTTCATTCCTCCTAGGAGCTATTCCTCCACGTTCCCCCATTTTTTTTTATTCTTTTTTTCTTAAAAATAAAAAGAAAGAAGTAACCTAACCATGGCTGACCCAATCCATGAACCCAATACCCCCGGGCCCCTTCCTGATACCGCACCTAGTTCTGACCCTACCTCGTTACCGGACAACTCTTCGGACAACTCTAATACCCCTGTACCTCTTGCTGGTGCCTGTTCGTCACCTGCTTCAGGTACCGGGGTTCCGACCGGCCCTTTTGACATATCTGACCTTCGCTCTTCTCTGACTTTGATTCCGGCTTCTCCTCGACGGTGCGGCAACATCAAACGACCAAGACCCTTACATGAAGATTCGACTCTTCCTTCTCGTTCATCTCAGAAACGACTGCACGTCGCACTCCCCTTAGATACTTTGTTTCACACTACTCAATGGACAAAGTTTTTACTCTCAGACCGACTACTCCAACTACCTATCTTTCCGATCATAGTATTGGTAAAGCTCTCCTATGCCATGTAGGCAAAGATATCTCTTTTCACACTCTCAAGAGCGGCACTCGCATCATCACAGTCCAGAATGCTGGCCAAGCTCGCGATCTTTCCCTTCTTACGACCATAGATACTATTCCTATCACTATTGACAAGCATCATTCTCTTAATTCTTGTAGTGGTACTGTCATTTTACCTTACACCATTGTCCATCGAAATTTCCAGATCTACACAGAACTCGCAGATCTACACAGGATGCCATTAACATCATTCTCAACTACATCCACATAAACACAAAACAAAGAAACAGGACAGCCCTGGTTGCAAAAGACGTTGAAAAAGCTTTTGACACTGTCTGGCATGTAGGGCTCAAACACAAACTCTGCACTAACTTTAACCTGCCTCTCACTACTCGTAAACTCCTCTGCAACTTCCTTGACGGCCGCACCATGAGAATCAAATTCCAAGGCTGCTACTCTGACTACTTCACACTAAATGCTGGAGTACCCCAGGGATCTGTCCTCTCCCCTATCCTCTACATTTTATACACTAACGACATTCCAACACCTGTATACCACAACTCCATCACACTAGCCTATGCAGACGACATTACACAACTCACCACTCATGCCAATATAGATACACTCTCACACAAAACACAAAATGAGGTCGACAGGATTGCCTTCTGGGAACAAAAATGGAGGATCAAAACCAATGCAGCTAAATCCAGCATTACATATTTTAACTATAGAAAACGTGATCCTCCATTACCTGTCGAGCTCAGAACAGCTGATACCCGCACCTACATTCCCATCACACAATCTGTCACAGTCCTTGGCATTAATCCTGACTACCTTCTTTGCTTACACAGACACATTCACTCAAAGCATGCAATAGCTAGCAAGCCCCTTGCGGGCCTCTACAAGCTGCAACATGCCTCCCAACGCACCAAACTATACCTCTATAAATCCCTAATACGCCCTCTGATAACTTACTCTCTTCTAGCCCTCTCTCTTGCAGCCAAAAGAAACTTACTAAAACTGCAGTGTGTCTAGAACAAGGCTCTGCGCTGGGTGCTTGATGTCAGATGGGAGGACTTCGCCACAAGCGAGATCCCTGCGCTGAATCTGTACTGGAAGACTCTCAGTGACAGACAGATAGACAAAATTGAGACATGACATGACTACTGGACCTCTCTCCTTGACGAAGACATTCGCAGACCCACAAACCAACACAACCTTTTCTATTCCTTGTATGAACCTGCTCCTAACCCTTTTTACAAATAACCTTTGGATTCTATGACAGGTACCTTGAGCTGTTCGCCCCTCTGACCCACTTTCGCCTTAGCTGCTGGGTTAAGCCATGGCTCAACTTCTACACTCCTCTCTAGCGCTAATCTTCGCCTGTCCCGTCCTCCCGGCTCACCCCACAGAAGTCTCACCAACAGGAGAGCCTGCTATTCCTGTTCTCAAGTCGCCCCACGATCGCCTTAGCTGCTGGGTTAAGCCCTGGCTCTATTTCTACGACTAAGAAGACTCCTCTCCAGCGCTATTCTTCGTCTGTACCATCTTCCCCGCTCATCCCATTGGGATCTTACCTGAACTTATTCATTCATTCATTCATTCTCTGTGTTAGTGTGACTTTGTAAATGGTCCAAGTCGGACCGAAACGTCGTCGTAAGCTTCTCTCTTCTATGTGCGGGTTGTGTGTGTGTGTGTGTGTATATATATATATATATATATATATATATATATATATATATATATATATATATATATATATATATATATTCAACAAGTCGGCCGTCTCCCACCGAGGCAGGGTGACCCAAAAAGAAAAAAAATCCCCAAAAAGAAAATACTTTCATCATTCAACACTTTCACCACACTCATACATAATCACTGTCTTTGCAGAGGCGCTCAGATAAGACAGCTGAGAATAGTCCCTCCCAACTGTCACTATCCCAGACCCTCCTTTAAAGTGCAGGCATTGTACTTCCCATTTCCAGGACTCAAGTCCAACTAAATCAATTAACTGGTTTCCCTGAATCCCTTCACAAAATGTTACCCTGCTCACACTCCAACAGATCGTCATGTCCCAAAAACCATTCGTCTCCATTCACTCCTATCTAACACGCTCACACATGCTTGCTGGAAGCCCAAGCCCCTCACCCACAAAACCTCCTTTACCCCCTCCCTCCAACCTTTTCTAGGACGACCCCTACCCCGCCTTCCTTCCTCTACAGATTTATACGCTCTCCAAGTCATTCTACTTTGATCCATTCTCTAAATGACCAAACCACCTCAACAACCCCTCTTCAGCCCTCTGACAAATACTTTTAGTAACTCCACACCTTCTCCTAATTTCCACATTCCGATCTACACATCCGAAAATGGTGATGACATTTTAAAGCAGCTTGAGCTCCAAGAACTCCCTATCCTTAAAGTTGACACTTTTGTCCTCCCTGCCAATAAGCGAAGACGTTATCCTTGCAATATAGCTCGTTTAACATTTGACTGCCGTGAACTACCACCTTCGGTTTACATTGCAGGTCAATGTTTGCAAGTCTGAAAGGTGACCCCTACACCGCAACTGTAGAAACTGCTGGCGTTTTGGTCATCCAGCAAAATATTGCAGGTCCATAGCCGAATGCCCAGTCTGTGGTGCTGACGACCATGCCAGTTCTTCTTGTACTCTACCTCCCTCTTGCCTTAACTGTCATGATGCACATCTATCGTATTCTTGCCATTGTCAGGTTTACCTGAATGAGCGGGAAATCCGGTGTCTCAAAGAGGCGGAAGGCTTCTAATATGCTATGGCCGTCTCTCATCTACGCCTTCAAGGGAGACTTCCCTGCATTTTCTATTCTCGAATTGTTAAACGTCGCCCCGCTTCTGGGGTCCCAACTTCCACGGCTTCCTCTGTGGTCGCCTCATCCTCAATCACCCCTGTCTCGAATCCTTTTGATATTCTTGGCTCCGAGGTCCCTACCTCGGCTTCCCATACTGTCCACACTCCTTCCTCTACTCACTCGCACAATTCTGAGTCTACACGTCCTTGTCCTTCACCTAAACCTCAGCGCCCCCCTTCTCATAAGCCCAGCAAAAAATCCCTACTGCCAGGTTCTTCGCCTCTGACTAGTTCTATAACGAGTTTGGAGGTTCATCCTCCTCCTCATACACTACCTTCATCCCCTGTCCCCTCCCAAGCCCCTTCGACAGTTTCCTCTTCTATCTCCTCGCCCTCTACTTTAGTACAGTCTATAGACTCCCTGATCGTTGCTCACTCTTCTTCCATTTCTAATGTAGTCCACATCCTGCATCTTTGAATTCGAAACACTGGAAGTTATTGCAGAATATATTTCTGGACTGATGATGGACATTACTCCACCTGAGGTTCCTCATCTCTCTTCTTCGTCTCAACCCCCCCTTCCTTCACAACGTCCTCCTCCTTCTCTGATTACAGGTCTTCCGCTACCTCCACACGTGGACTTTTCTAACCCTAGTCCATAGATTCCTCTCACTTCCACTTGTATCTTTCTCTCCATAAATCATGGCTTATTTGCAGTGGAATATCCGAGGCCTCAGGGGTAACTGGGGTGAGCTTCAAGTGTTGCTCTCTCAGTTTTCCCTGTTGGGGTCTGTTTGCAAGAACCCAAATTACAATCCACTGTTATCAGGCCCTTTTCAGGCTATGATTTGTTATATTCATCCTTTTTCCGATGGAACCTTTAACGAAAGTGCTCTTCTTATATGCACTGGTGTTCCATACCATCAGCTCTATGTTCCTTCTTCCTTACATTACACCGCAGCCCGTATCCACTTGAATAAGTGGTATACACTCTGTTCTTTGTATCTCTCCCCTTCGCGAGCAATGTCTATCCCAGATGTTGATTTTCTGGTTTCTTCCTTACCGCCACCCCTTCTATTACTTGGTGATTTTAATGCACACCATTTTCTCTGGGGAGGGTCGCACTGTGACTCCCGTGGCATTCAGTTGGAGGCATTTCTTGCTTCTCTTCCCCTCCATGTTTTAAATACGGGTACTCCTACCCATTTTGATCCCCGAACTCATTCTTTCTTCCTGCATCGATCTTTCCATCTGCTCTTCATCTACTGTCCTTGACTTCACCTGGTCTGTCCTCCCGGACTTACATGACAGCGATCATTTCCCAATCATCCCTAAGTCTCCTCTGTTTTCTCCACCTCCTCATTGCCCACGCTGGCAATTTGACCGGGCGAAATGGGACCTTTACGCACATCTTACTGCCTTATATGAGGTTCCTACCTCGTCTTCCATTGATGAGGTTTTACATCTCTTTTCGTCCTCCATCTTCACAGCGGCTTCACATTCTATTCCCCAAACCTCGGGCAAGCATCCTCAGAAGTGCGTGCCTTGGTGGTTTCCTGCTTGTGCTCGGTTAGTGCATTTGAAACGCGCTGCATGGGGCAGGTATCGGTATAACAGAACCACAGAGAGACTCCTTGATTTCAAGCAGAAGAGAGCTATTGCTCGCCGTGTCATACGTGATGCTAAAAAAGCACTTGCTGGCGAAATTACGTTTCTACTGTCACTTCGGCTTCCTCGATGAGTGCAGTCTGGAAGAAAGTGCGGAAATTGTGGTAAATCTCCCCGACCCGGCTCCTGTTCTTCAGGTTGCTGGTGTCGATATAGCACACCCTCTTGCCGTTGCCACTGAAATTGGTAATCATCTCGTCCGCATTTCACAGGGGCTCCATCTATGCCCCTCGTTCCTTTCTTCTAAGTCTGCCAGCGAGTTAAAGCCCTTAGATTTTTCTTCTCTTAGAGAAGAATCCTATAATGTGCCTTTTACCCTTCAAGAACTGGAGGCAACGCTCTCTGCTTGCTGATCATCAGCAGCTGGACCAGACGGCATACATATTCGTATGCTACAGCATTTACATCAGTCTGCTCTTACTGTCCTCTTACGACTCTTTAATCTCATATGGTCGCAAGGAGTTCTTCCCCAGCTGTGGAAGTCTGCTATTGTTCTCCCTTTTCGAAAACCAGGTACTACGGGACGTGATCCCTCTCACTACCGTCCCATCACTCTTACCAGTGCAGTTTGCAAGGTGATGGAACGTCTTGTTAATAGATGTTTGATGTAGTATTTAGAGATCACAATAGTCTCTCCCTAGTCAGTATGGCTTCCGTAAGGGCCGTTCTACCATTGACCCCTTGCTGTGCTTGGATACGTATATTCGTAATGCCTTTGCGAATAACCATTCGGTTATCGCTATCTTTTTCGACCTTGAGAAGGCTTATGATACAACTTGGAGATATAATATCTTGGCCCAGGCACACTCCTTAGGCCTCGAGGCAACCTACCATTCTTTCTTAAGACCTTCTTAACTGACAGACATTTCCGGGTCCGAGTTAGTAATGAACTTTCCCGGAATTTGTCCAAGCTGAAGGTGTCCCCAGGGATGTGTTCTGAGCACAACACTCTTTCTGTTTGCTATAAATAATCTGGCATCTGTTCTCCCATCCAATATTTGGTCATCACTCTATGTGGATGACTTTGCTATAGCTTGTGCAGGTGCTGACTGTCACCTCATTGTAGTTTCCCTCCAGCATGCCATCAACCAGGTTTCTGATTGGGCCACCACTCACGGGTTTAAATTTTCTAGTGGCAAAACTCATCAAATTACGTTTACTAGACGTTCAGTGGTCTCTGACCATCCATTGTACCTATATGGCTCATGTATCCCAGAATGTGATACAGTCAAGTTTCTCAGCCTCCTGTTCGACCGTGGATTGTCCTGGAAACCTCACATTACCTCTCTGAAGGCAACTTGTCACACCAGGCTGAACCTTCTTAAAACCCTCTCACATCTTTCATGGGGGCTGATCGTAGAACCCTCCTTCGCCTACATTCAGCCCTAATTTTGTCGAAACTCGATTATGGCAAGGCTCCAGGTATGGATGGTTTGGCAAATGAATTTTATAAGGAGAATTGGGACATTAAAAAGGATTGTATGGTAGGTGTGATGAATGGTATGAAAAGGACAGGTGTAATGGGGAGGGACATGGGTATGGGGGTAATGGTATTAGTGAGGAAGGGGAAGGAAGGGAAAACATTAGAGAATTATAGACCTTTAGTCCTTATGAATACGGATTATAAAATATATGCTAAAATTTTAGGCCTATGTGAATATTATGCACTTGGTATCTGCAGGCATGGAAAATCTGGGAAATCAGATGGGACATGCAATTATGATCACCCCAGAAAATGCCGTTCCCATATGAAAACAGGCAAATGCAACCTCCCGTCCTGTAAGTTTTTCCACCCTGAAATGTGCCACACATCAATTCAGGAAAGACAGTGCTATAACTTATATTGCCAGGCATACCACCTAAAGGGTACGAGGCGACACAGAACATCCAGACCATGGCAAAATTAGGATAGCCACAGCTACTCCGGAGAGAGAGGTTTTTTAGTGCTAGGAAGGAAAAAAGCTGGCAGGAAATGACAGAAATTGTACACCAACTGCAATCATTTCTGGAGTGGAATCACAGTCAGTGGCCTCCACTCCATTACAACAGATATTAGAGCCAGGAAAAAAAGACCCCCCCCATACCACCAATCCAACTACATTCATCTTTGCTAATATACAGGGTCTAAAGCCAGCAACAAACAACAAGGTACCTTACATTCGTGGACTGCTTACAGAGTCAAATGCTATGTTTGCGGCTTTCACAGAGACCCACATAAGAGATCACTTGGACAATGAAATATGGATCCCGGGCTACAACCTATACAGGTGTGACAGAGTGAACAGGCAAAAAGGGGGGGTTGGTCTGTATATCACAGAGTCACTTATATGTTCAGAATGATGTTCGAATGATGTAGTTGAAGTATTAGCAATAAAGGTCGAGAATCAAAACCTGGTCATCATGGTTGTCTACAAGCCCCCGGATGCAACGTTCCAACAATTCCAGGAACAGCTTCTGAAAATTGACCACTGTCTGGAAAATCTTCCAGCTCCTGCCCCCAACATCTTGCTACTGGGGGATTTCAACCTCAGGCACCTAAAATGGAGGAACATTGCAAACAATGTGGTAGCAGAGATAACACCAGGAGGCAGCTCAGATGAAAATTCACACATGCATGAACTTTTAAATCTCTGCACCAAGTTCACCTTAAACCAGCAAATAGTAGAGCCCACAAGATTAGAGAATACGCTGGACCTCATCTTCACCAACAATGATCTGATACGAAATGTCATCATATCAAAAACAATATACTCAGATCACAACATAATAGAGGTCCAGACATGCATGCGGGGAGCCCCAGATCAACAAAATGTGATAAGCCATGATGCCTAAGCATCACAGAACCCAACCTATGTCTAGAACAAAGTAACTCTGTGGTACTTGAGGTTTGCTCAAGGCAAATTCCCTTAAGGAAAAGGAGGAGAAGATGCAAACTGGAAAGAGAGGCGCTCCTATACAGGCGAAGGCACAGAATAACGGAGCGCTACAGGAGACCAATATCTCTGAAATACGTAGGAGACACTAGTCAGAGAAATAGCAAACATTGAATTAAAACTAAAGGAATCCTATAGGAATCAAGAGACACGGGAAGAACTATGAGCCATAAATGAAATTGAAAGAAACCCTAAGTATTTCTTTTCCTATGCAAAATCAAAGTCGAGAACAACAACCAGTATTGGGACCCTACTTAAACCGGATGGGTCCTACACAGATGACAGCAAGGAAATGAGTGAGTTACTTAAATCCCAGTATGACTCAGTCTTTAGCGAGCCACTAACCAGACTGAAAATCGAAAACCTAAATGATTTTTTTATGAGAGTGCCACAGAACTTGACAGACGCATGCCTTTCTGACTGATGATGTCAGAAAGGCATGCCCATGCACTCCGCTCCAGGCCCAGACTCATGGAACTCCGTGTTCATCAAGAACTGCAAGAAACCCCTATCACATGCTTTTAACATCCTATGGAGAGGAGCATGGACACTGGGATCGTCCCGCAGCTACTAAAAACAACAGACATAGCCCCTCCACAAAGGGGCAGTAAAGCAATAGCAAAGAACTACAGACCAATTGCGCTAACGTCCCATATCATAAAAATCTTTGAAAGGGTTCTAAGAAGCAAGATCGCCACCCCTCTTGATACCCATCAATTGCACAACCCAGGACAGCATGGGTTTAGAGCAGGCCGCTCCTGTCTGTCCCAACTACTGGACCACTACGACAAGGTCCTGGATGCTCTAGAAGATAAACAGAATGCAGATGTTATATACACAGATTTTGCAAAAGCCTTTGACAAGTGCGACTATGGTGTAATAGCACACAAAATGCGTGATAAATGAATTACAGGAAAAGTTGGTAGATGGATCTATAATTTCCTAACACGTAGAACACAAAGAGTAGTAGTCAACAAAGTAAAGTCTGAGGCAGCTACTGTGAAAAGCTCTGTTCCACAAGGCACAGTACTTGCTCCCATCCTATTCCTCATCCTCATATCAGACATTGACAGGGATATGAGCCACAGTGCTGTGTCTTCCTTTGCAGATGACACCCAAATCTGGTTAGTGTCCACCGTTGAAGACACTGCAAGACCCCAAGCAGACATAAACTAAATCTTTAAATGGGCTGCAGAAAACAATATGAAGTTCAATGATGAAAATTTCAATTACTCAGATAGGGAAAACGTGAAGAAAATTAAATCTCATCGGAGTACAAAACTAATTCCAACTGCAAAATAGGGAAAAACTAATTTCAAAGACCTGGGAGTGATCATGTCAGAGGATCTCACCTTCAAGGACCATAACAAAGTAGCAATTGCATCTGCTCGAAAAATGACAGGATGGATAATGAGAACCTTCAAAACCAGGGATGCCAAGCCCATGTTGACATTTTCAGATCGCTTGTTCTATCTAGGCTGGAATATTGCTGCACCCTAACTGCACCTTTCAATGCTGGTGAAATTGCTGACCTTGAAAATGTGCAGAGAACCTTCACCAACGCATAAGTGCGATAAACCACCTCAACTACTGGGAACGCTTGAAGTTCCTAAACCTGTACTCTCTAGAACCAGGCGGGAGAGATCATTATTATATACACATGGAAAATTCTCGAGGGCTTAGTACCAAACTTGCACACAAAAATCACTCCCTACGAGCAAAGACTCGGCAGGCGATGTAACATCCCCAATGAAGAGCAGGGTGCCACTAGCACGTTGAGGGACAACACAATAAATGCAGGGGCCCAAGATTGTTCAACTGCTTCCCAGCATACATCAGGGGATTACCAACAAACCCTGGCTGTCTTCAAGCAGGCACTGGACAGGCACCTCAAGTCGGTACCTGATCAGCCGGGCTGTGGTTCGTACGTTGGACTGCCTGCGGCTAGCAGTAACAGCCTGTTGATCAAGCTCTTGTCCAACAGGAGGCCTGGTCACAGACCGGGCCGCGGGGCGTTGACCCCTGGAATTCTCTCAGGTAGACTCAGGTATATATATATATATATATATATATATATATATATATATATATATATATATATATATAAAATATATATATATATATATATATATATATATATATATATATATATATATATATATATATATAATATATATAATATATAATATATATATATATATATATATATATATATATATATATATATATATATATATATATATATATATATATATATATATATATATATATATATATATATATAATAATAATATACAAGAGGAATGACTTACCTGTATTTGACAGAATTGCGAAAACGTCATGCAGACCACTGACATGGCAGGAACGAAGGATCCAATACAGGCTAGAACAAACACATATTTCTGGTATCTGCCAAAAAGGCCTAAAGAGTCACTGATGCCTTCAAATTCATCGTCGAAAATCTTCCTTTATTCTGTAAAGTGACTTTCTTTTAGACACATTCAAATACAGATATGTTAATACAAACGGATTACCTGCCATTCCTTAGGGGCTGTTTAGCCACTACGGTTTTTGAGCTTCCCAATAAATATTGTATGTCACTGAATTATGTCGAGCTTACTTAGGACTACTGGCCCTTGATAGGCAGGTACACACGCTTTTTATTGTGAAAACTTTACATCATACAGAGCTTTATCAAGCTCTACACACAGAAGGTTTATCAAGCTCTACACACACAGTTTATCAAACTCTACACACAGAGCTTTATCAAACTACACACAGAGGTTTATCAAGCTCTAAAACAGAGCTTTATCAAGCTCTACACACGAATTTATCAAGCTCTACATACAGATGTTTATCAAGCTCTACACACAGAGCTTTATCAAACTACACACAGAGCTATATCAAGCTCTACACAAACTTTTTCAAGCTCTATATACAGAGTTTTATCAAGCTCTACATACAAACACATCTTCACAATATAAGTTTCTCTGAATTAGTATTTATCTCAATCAATTTTAAGATCTTCCTATATATTTAAATATACCAAACTTAGTAGTTTAAATGAGGCAACTAAACTAATTCTCTGAAGCCAAACTTGCATCTAAACCTTCGTATATCCTCTTACTACAATAATTTCGTGTTTTTTTCCCAGTGTTTGGCATTCCAGTTCTTCTGTATAGTGACTCTAAAATTTTATTTTAAAAAATTATAATATTAATGGTTATAATTATGACCATAATTTTTAAAGGAGTGGACCGTAAGCCAGGAAGGTCTCGTTAGATGACTAAAAGCTGTAATGGCTGGTCATCATCTAAGACCCACGTCAGAAACACTTGTCCTGTGTCTGAAACCTTACCTGACCATTTTAAAAATTCACTTTTACTAATGGGATGATTTTTATATCAGCTTAACCGATTACATTATTTCAGTCACACAAATTGTTATTTTATACAATGATGCACAATTATTTAAGCGTTTTGCAATTGTATTTCCCTGTAGTTGGTAAAGAATGAATTAAAGTCATCATAACAGAAAACACACTATAGTCAAACAACGATGGAAGGTGCTTTTGACCTATTGATCCAAGACTCATAAAATATTCGTGTGTAAATATAATTTTACATCTGAGGTAACCAAGCAACATAATCTTGACAAAACCCACAAAAATCTAGTTTAATTAACCATAGTCTAATTAACCTAACCCATCCAACTGTAAAACCCCCTGTGGTTTAGCACTTCTATTTGATTATAATAATAATAACAAACCCTCATCCAAGGAAATAAGAAATTTTCCTTTGATTTCCAATATTTCTCATTTTATATACATGTATTCAGTTAAGTGAGAGACAACACAAAAAGTGTCAGGGCCCAAGACTGGTCAACTGCCTCCCAGCATACATTAGGGGATTACCAATAGACCCATGGCTCTCTTCAAGACTTCTGGCCCGGGTTCTTCAAGACTCCTGGCTGTCTTCAAGACCCTTTCGCCAGGCTGTCTTCAAGACTCCAGGCTGTCTTCAAGCCCCCTGGCTGTCTTCAAGCCCCCTGGCTGTCTTCAAGACTGTGAGGAAATCTGAATGGGGACCAGTCACACGGGGGGTCCTGAAAGGATCAGTTGGTCAATGTTCTTCAGAATTTACATTAATGGGTGTGAGGCATGGGTTTAAAGGTGCAGCGAGGAGGAGGCTGCAGGAAGTGATGATGTCGTATTGAAGGGCAATGTGTAGTCGTATATTATTCAGAATATTTGGAGTGTGGAGACTCTAGGGGTTCCCAAAAAGTAATTAAAAGAACTGAGTCTGGTTGGTGAAGTTTTCTGTTTCTCATAAAAAATAAGATTTGTTGGTGCCCCGTGGCCTGGTGGCTAAGCCTGCCCACACACGGGGGCCCGGGTTCGATTCCCGGGGGGGTAGAAACATTTCGACTTGTTCCTTACACCTGTTGTCATGTTCACCTAGCAGCAAAAGGTACCTGGGTGTTACTCGACTGGTGTGGGTGGCATCCGGGGGGACATGATTGGGACCACAAGGGAAAAAAAAACAGACAGTCCTCGATGACGCACTGACTTTCTTAGCATCCTGGGTGGCTAACCCGGGGTTAAAATCTTATCTTATCTCTTTGACAAGTTCAGGGGGTGTTTAACCCCGAATCTAGACTAAAAATTATATCGACAAACCCCAGAAAAGTCTCCACATAAATCAACCTCAGCCACACTCTAGACAAGAATAATCCACCTCAGCCACACTCTAGACTCTGAATAATCAACCTCATCCCACTCTAGACTCTAGAATAACATAGCCACACTCTAGACTCTAATAATCCCCTCAGCCACACTCTAACTCTAGAATAATCAACTCAGCCACACCTAGACTCTAGAATAATCAACCTCAGCCACACTCTAGACTCTAGAATAATCCACCCCAGCCACACTCTAGACTCTAGAATAATCCACCTCAGCCACACTCTAGACTCTAGAATAATCCACCTCAGCCACACCTAGACTCTAGAATAATCCACCTCGCCACACTCTAGACTCTAGAATAATCCAAAACCCCAGCCAAATTAATTTTGTACTCTAGAATAAAACCAACCCCAGCCAATTTGACTCTAGAATAATTAACCAGCCACACTCTAGACTCTAGAATAATCAACCTCAGCCACACTCTTGACTCTAGAATAATCAACTCAGCCACACTCTAGACTCTAGAATAATCAACCTCAGCCACCTCTGACCTAGAATAATCAACCTCAGCCACAAGATTAGAAATACGGACCTATCTTCACCAACAATGATGATCTGATAAAAATGTCTCATATCAAAAACAATATACTCAGATCACAACATAATAGAGGTCCGACATGCATGGGGGAGCTCCAGATCAACTAAATGTGATCAGCCGTGAGGGTTTCTCCAAATTCAACTTCAATAACAAAAACATAAGGTGGGACCAAGTAAACCAAGTCCTAAATGATATAAACTGGGAAGATTGCCTAACATCACGGATCCCAACCTATGTCTAGAACAAATTAACTCTGTGGATTTAGGGTTTGCTCAAGGCAAATTCCCTTAAGGAAAAGGAGGGAAGATGCAAACTAGAAAAGGATCCTCAACAGGCGAAGGCACAGAATAACGGGCGGCTAAGGGGCCAATATCTCTGAAATCGTAGGGGGACACTAGTCAGAGAAATAGTAAACTCAATTAAAACTAAAGGAATCTTATAGGAATCAAGAGACAAGGGAAGAACTAAAGGTATAAAGAAAATTGGAAACCCCCAATTTTTTTTATAAAAATCAAGGGGCAACAACCGAAGACTTTTTAAATGGTCCCAATGAGAAGGAAGGTGGTTACTTCCAGTTTACTATTTTGGGCCACAACCCCACTGGTGAAAACCCCAAAAGATTTTTTTTGAGAGGCCCCCGAACTTTAGCGCATGCCTTTCTGACATCATCACTACGCCAAATGACTTTGAAAAGGCAATAAATGACATGCCCCCGCACTCCGCTCCAGGCCCATGGAACTCCGGCATCAAGAACTGCAAAACCCCCTCACATGCTTTTAACATCCTATGGAGGGAGCATGGACACGGGGGCGTCCCGCAGCTACTAAAAACAACAGCTGCCCCGCCCACAAAAAGGGGGAAAAAAAATAGCAAAGAACTACAGACCCCAAATTCGCTAACGTCCCCATCAAAAAATTTGAAAGGGTTCAAGAAGCAACATCGCCACCCATCTTGATCCCATCAATTGCACAACCCAGGACAGCATGGGTTTGACAGCCGCTCCTGTCTGTCCCAACTACTGGACCACTACGACAAGGTCCCCGGGTGCTCTAGAAGAAAACAGAATGCAGATGTTATATACACATATTTTGCAAAACCTTTGACAAGTGTACCATGGTGTAATAGCACACAAAATGCGTGATAAAGGAATAACAGGAAAATTGGTAGATGGTTTTTTAAATTTTAAACTGGGCACAAGAGTAGTAGTCAACAGAGTAAAGTCTAAGCTACTGTGAAAAGCTCTTTTCCAAAGGGGATTGCTCCCATCCTATTCCCCCTCCTCATTAGACGACAGGGGAAAAGCCCGTGCTGTGTCTTCCTTTGCAGATGACACCCGAACTGTATGACAGTGTCCACCGTTAAGACACTGCAAGACTCCCCAAGCAAATAAACCAAATCTTTAAATGGGCTGCAGAAAACAATATGAAGTTCAAATGAGAAATTTCAATTTTTTCAGATGGAAAACTAAGAAATTAAAACTCATCGGAATACAAACTAATTCCAACCACACAATGGGAAAAATAATGTCAAAGAC
>WNWK01044665.1:0-15012 GCA_009830355.1 Cherax destructor | reverse complement strand
GTTTGGGCCCCTCTCCTGGGCTGACATGGTGACTGTAGGTGTGGGGACTGAACCGGCGAGCTGCTGACCGTGACCTCACAGCCGCCCCCCGGGGCTGGGAAACTGTGAGGCTCAGGTCCCGGGGGGGCCCCTTAAACCCTCACATGGCTCACGGCCCCTGACGCACTGAACACTGTCCAATGATCACGAGAAACGACTCTAATCTGTGCGTAAACTAACACAGATGTAAGCTCCCAACCGAAAACATAGCCCAGGAAGAACAATAACGGTGTAAATCTGTGTGTAAACTAACACAGATGTCTCCTCTGCTATGTCCTATATATATCCACGAATTCCTCCTCTTCTTCCAGGTCCAATGCACTGACCTTCTCCAGTGATCACCTTACAACTCCTAGCCCTGTATAAAGAGATACATTGTAGATTGTGCAGTGATAGGCTTGTATTAATTACATTATGTATTGTTCCTTAGTAGACTGGAGGAGGAGGAGGAGGAGGTGTTGATTCACTGGAATTCTCCCGGTCCGGGTCTTTACCAGATGGCGACCCGGCTCCGGTTCCCTGCGTGGGAGTAGCAGAGACCTACGTCTCTCATGGGAGGAGGTACCCCTCAGCAGCAGGACCAACTGGCCCCAGGCCTAGCCACATTCCCCAAAAGCACGAGGTAGATAGATGCTAGGCCTCTCTAGTCTGCAACCTTCCCCTCCTCAAGGAGGCTGACGAGAAGGGCAGGCTTGCGAGCCGCAGATGGTAGCAAGCTCCAGCCTTGGTACCTACCCTGCCCTAGAAGGGAAGGGCTGGGCATGGTGATCGACCAGTAGACTGGAGCAGTCCCAGTGCATTTTTTTTTTTTTTTTTTTTATACCTAAAGTATAAAAAGGACCCCAATGGAGGAGGAGGAGGTGTTGATTCGCCAGAAATTCTCCTGGCCCGGGTCTCTACCAGATGGCGACCCGGCTCCGGTTCCCTTTCGTGGGAGTATCAGAGACCTATGTCTCCCATGGGAGGAGATACAAGTACCCCCTCATCGTTGGGACAAACTGGCCCTACGGGCCGCGTAGGGTGAAGCTAGGCCTCTCTGGTCTGCCATCTTCCCTGATGGGAAGGGCAGGCTTGTGAGCTGCAGATGGTAGCAAGCTCCAGCCTTGGCACCTACCCTGCCCTAGAAGGGCTGGGCATGGTGATCGACCATTGGGATCAGAAATAAGTCACTCTGACTTTTTTGGGTTATCCTAGGTTCTCTACACATATGCTGCTATGTATGATAATCTATGTAAATGTATTTGTGTATACCTGAATAAACTTACTTACTTACTTAATTCACAAATCTGTAGCATTGTATAATTATACGTTAGGAGGAGGTGTTGATTCGTCGGGAATTCTCCTGGCCCGGGTCTTTACCAGATGGCGACCCGGCTCCGGCTCCCTGTCGTGGGAGTAGCAGAGACCTACGTCTCTCATGAGAGGGGGTACACCTCAGCAGCAGGACCAACTGGCCCCAGGCCTAGCCACATTCCCCAAAAGCACGAGGTAGATAGATGCTAGGCCTCTCTGGTCTGCCACCTTCCCCGCCCCAAGGAGGCTGACGAGAAGGGCAGGCTTGCGAGCCGCAGATGGTAGCAAGCTCCAGCCTTGGCACCTACCCTGCCCTAGAAGGGCTGGGCATGGTGATCGACCACCCCAATGGAAATAAGTCAGGAGGAGGAGGAGGTGTTGATTCACCGGGAATTCTCCCGGTCCGGGTCTTTACCAGATGGCGACCCGGCTCCGGCTCCCTGGCGTGGGAGTAGCAGAGACCTATGTCTCTCATGGGTGGGGGTACCCCTCAGCGGCGGGACCAATTGGCCCCAGGCCTAGCCACATTCTCCCACCAGCACGAGGCAGGTAGGTAGATAAATGCTAGGCCTCTCTGGTCTGCCACCTTCCCTGCCCCAAGGAGGCTGACGTGAAGGGCAGGCTTGCGAGCCGCAGATGGTAGCAAGCTCCAGCCTTGGCACTTACCCTGCCCTAGAAGGGCTGGGCATGGTGATCGACCAATTATACGTTAATGACAGTGTATGTAGTATTGTAGACATAGTTTTAAATAAAGTAAAAAAAAAAAATCACCTAAAATAGAATAGAATATCATGCACACATCCAAAACAAAATAGACTTACTCTCGATATCTGTAATTTCCCCTAATTTACATTTACACTCACTGAAATGACTAGTCCATAACTTGTGTCAATATAGAGTAAGAATTAGTATTAGTCTGCCCGAAATACTTAGGCATCGTAGGGGCCTTCTCTGTAATTAATATTTTATACTATGTAAACCACACATTGTAATAAATGTTTTATAATATGTAAATCCCACATTGTATTCTTTACACAAAAATAAACATTTCAATTTCAATTATTACAGTACTGTACGTATTATGCTTTGCATATCAAGTAAAACAGTTATATGTGAGTTACCCCTTAAATATTTGTAAAACTGTAACAATTCCTTTACTACTATTATAATGTGTTTAAATGCACTAAGAAAGGATTAATTATGAATTAATAAAAAAACATTCGATCGTACAAGAATATGTTTTAGTAATGCAGATAAATTACTAAAATATAATTTGATTTTTTTAAAGAATTTATATATAAATATAATATTTATTATTTTATTTATATTTTTTTTATTTATAAATAACAAAACGGTGCTAAACTTTATGTATTATGTTGTTTTTATTGAATTTTTGAAGGATAATTTTTATTATCCATAAAAACTGTGTTGGAAACTTCGTTTCCATGAATCGTAGGTCTTTTAAGTTCGTATTATAATAATAATAATTAAATCTGTATTTACTAAAAGTACATGTACAAGGTATACAGGCCTAGCTGACATCAATGACATTACCTGGAGGGTTTCGGGGGTCAACGCCCCCGCGGCTCGGTCTGAGTAGGAGGAAGAGGTGTTGATTCTCCCGGCCCGGGTCTATTCCAGCTCGGTCTGAGACCAGGCCTCATGGTAGATCAGGTTCTGATCAACCAGGCTGTTACTGCTGGCCGCACGCAAACTGACGTACGAACAACAGCCCGGTTGGACATACTGCTATATAGAAAGCCAATTGCTATGTTGAGCATTTCGGGCAAATTAGGACAGTGTCCCAGGATGCGATCCACACCAGTCCACTAACACCCAGGATGCGACCCACACCAGTCCACTAACACCCAGGATGCGACCCACACCAGTCCACTAACATCCAGGATGCGACCCACACCAGTCCACCTAACACCCAGGATGCGACCCACACCAGTCCACTAACACCCAGGATGCGACCCACACCAGTCCACTAACACCCAGGATGCGACCCACACCAGTCCACTAACACCCAGGATGCGACCCACACCAGTCCACTAACACCCAGGATGCGACCCACACCAGTCCACTAACACCCAGGATGCAACCCACACCAGTCCACTAACACCCAGGTACCCACTGTACTGATTGGTGAACATAGACAACAGGTGTAAAGAAACACGTCCAATGTTTCTACCCTAGCTGGGAATCGAACCCAGAACCTTGCCGTGTGAAGCGAGAGTTTTAGCCACCAGAGCCCTTAATGACCTATTTCTGGAATAACAGCACAATGTTGAAGTATCTAAAATAATGAAAAATTCCCCACACCATCATGGTAGAGCACAGTACAACCTCCACACAACTGCCCCACCAGACAACCACTGTGGGAATACATTACCCCTTCCACCCACCTTGCATCCTCGCTGCTTCATAGATGTTGAACCCCTGGATTATACCTGGAGAGGGTTTCGGGGATCAACGCCCCAGGGGCCCGGTCTGTGACCAGGCCTCATGGTGGATCAGGGCCTGATGAAAGAGGCTGTTACTGTTGGTCGCACGTAAACCGACGTACGAAACACAGCCCGGCTGATCAAGTACTGACTTTAGATGCCTGTCAAAAGCCTTCTTGAAGACAGCCAAGGGTCTATTGGCATTCCCTCTTATGTATGCTGGGAGGCAGATGAACAGTTTTGGGCCGCTAACACTTATTGTGTTGTCTCTTATCGTGCTAGTGGCGCCCCTGTTTTTCAATGGAAGGATGTTGCATCGTCTGCCGAGTTTTTTGCTTTCATAGGGAGTGATTAACGTGTGCAAATTTGGTACTAATCCCTCTAGGATTTTTCAAATGTATATAATCATGTATCTCTCTCACCTGCATTCCAGGGAGTACAGGTCTAAGAACTTCAAACTTTCCTATTAACTTAGGTGTTTTATCGCACTTTAGCTAATTTTTTCAACGTATCACAACAAACTGGCATAGTGCCAGATGAGTGGAAAATGGCAAATGTGATACCAATTTTCAAAGCAGGTGACAGGTCCTTAGCTTCGAACTATAGACCAATAAGCCTAACCTCCATAGTAGGGAAATTTATGGAATCAATAATTTCCGAGGCAATTCGTAGCCATCTTGAAAAGCATAAACTGACCAACGAATCTCAGCACGGGTTTACGGAGTGATGGCTCTCATTAAGAAATTGGAGCACGTATCAGTAACTGGGCCTCTACCCTTCAAACAAAACTGTTTGCCATACTCCTTGAACTCAAATGCGTCCATGTATCTAAGGTTGACACTTTAATTGTAATTGATTCTCTGTCATCCATAAATGCTCTCAACTCATCAAGTATAACTTGTAGCATGCTTGTGTCAGAAGCCAGACACAGGTATGGTAGGATTGTGGATAGTAGAGTCAGAGTGCACATGCTGTAGATTCCATCTCACATTGGTCTTCAGATGTATGATAGAACTGATAAATTGGCTAAGTTTTATGCTTTCAAAAAGGGGGTAGATTACAATCTTGGCTTGTCAGTTAGAAGTTTGAGAACAATAATACGAAAAGAACTTCAATTGAACTTTATTGACTGAAAACTTAGGGAGATTGACACCAGTCAGTCCATCTATCATCATTCTATCATGCAGGAGGAGCCACATGTCTGGTGCATCCAATAAAATAAGCAGACTCTTGGATGTCACTACCGCCCGCCTCCGGCTGGGTTACAAGTATCTTTGGCAGGTTAAATCACCACCACCAGATGTAGACCAAACAAAATGTAAACTTTGTCAGTTGGATTATTGTCACACCCTGCGTCATTATGTACTGGAGTGCGATAAAATTAATGAATTCAGAGACAACTCACTCAGAAATGTTCAAGATATGTCAAAGTATTTTATCAGCAGTGGTATATTACTTTGCTCATTGTAAGTAAAGCATTACCCCGTGTGTACTCACCTAATTGTGGTTGTGTGTGTGTGTGTGTGTGTGTGTGTGTGTGTGTGTGTGTGTGTGTGTGTGCGTGTGTGTGTGTCTTTATCTGTGTCTGTGTGGGTGTATGACCCACTTAATATTTGTACTTATAACTTATTAAAATTGTGACCGGGTGTGGACGTGTCAGTGGCTCATTACTTTGTAATTTGTTCATGATTGTAACCATGTATAGGAGTGTAGATGGTTCATTACCTTTGAAACTTGCAATGATTGTGACCAGATCTACCTGGAGTTCATGACCTTTATAACTACTTCCTCTATCATAACTTTGAGGTCCAGTCCCTGTACCCATTATGTACCTCTGTAATCTTTTAACTACCGCCCACAGGATGGGTATGAGTGCATAATAAACTAACTGCCTTGCGAATTTATTAACTTTTTTTCACTAAGATATTTGAGGAGGTAGATCATGTTATTGAATATGATATTGTGTATATGGATTTCAGTAAGGCTTTTGATAGAGTCCCACATCAGACTATTTAGGAAAATTAAGGCACAGGGAACAAGAGAATTTTTTTCCAGGATGGAGACGTGGTTGCAGATAGGCAGCAGAGAGTTTGCATAAAAGGGGAGAAATCTGAGTAAATCTGAGCAGTGTTCCACAGGGGTCAGTGTTCGGCCCCTTGTTGTTCACAGTCTCCATAAACAACATAGATGAGGGAAAAAATAGCGATATTAGGCCGAAGAATTCATTCTGGCGAGGACATTAGAGGACTCCAGGTCGATTTGAATACCTGGAGTTTACCTGGAGAGAATTCCAGGGGTCAACGCCCCCGTGGCCCGGTCTGTGACCAGGCCTCATGTTGGACCAGAGCCTGATCAACCAGGCTGTTACTGCTGGCCGCACGCAGTCCAACGTACGAACCACAGCCTGGCTGGTCAGGTACCGACTTTAGGTGCCTGTCCAGTGCCTGCTTGAAGACAGCCAGGGGTTTGTTGGTAATCCCCCTTATGTATGCTGGGAGGCAGTTGAACAATCTTGGGCCCCTCACACTTATTGTGTTGTCCCTCAACGTGCTAGTGGCACCCCTGCTCTTCATTGGGGGGATGTTACATCGCCTGCCGAGTCTTTTGCTTTCGTAGGGAGTGATTTTCGTGTGCAAGTTTGGTACTAATCCCTCGAGAATTTTCCATGTGTATATAACAATGTATCTCTCCCGCCTGCGTTCTAGGGAGGACAGGTTTAGAAACTTCAAGCGTTCCCAGTAATTGAGGTGGTTTATCGCAGTTATGCGTGCCGTGAAAATTCTCTGCACATTTTCAAGGTCAGCAATTTCACCTGCCTTGAAAGGTGCAGTTAGTATGCAGCAATATTCCACCCTAGATAGAACAAGCGATTTGTAAAGTGTCAACATGGGCTTTGCATCCTTGGTTTTGAAGGTTCTCATTATCCATCCTGTCATTTTTCTAGCAGATGCGATTGCTACTGTGTTATGGTCCTTGAAGGTGAGATCCTCTGACATGATCACTCCCAGGTCTTTGACATTAGTTTCTCGCTCTATTGTGTGGGTGGAATTTGTTTTGTACTCCGATGAGATTTTAATTTCCTCACGTTTTCCGTATCTGAGCAATTGAAATTTCTCATCATTGAACTTCATAATGTTTTCTGCAGCCCATTTAAAGATTTGGTTTATGTCTGCTTGGAGTCTTGCAGTGTCTTCAACGGTGGACACTGTCATACAGATTCGGGTGTCATCTGCAAAGGAAGACAGAGCACTGTGGCTTATATCCCTGTCTATGTCCGATATGAGGATGAGGAACAGGATGGGAGACAGTACTGTGCCTTGTGGAACAGAGCTTTTCACATTAGCTGCCTCAGACTTTACTCTGTTGACTACTACTCTTTGTGTTCTACTTGTTAGGAAATTATAGATCCATCTACCAACTTTTCCTGTTATTCCTTTATCACGCATTTTGTGTGCTATCACACCATGGTCACACTTATCAAAGGCTTTTGCAAATTCTGTGTATATAACATCTGCATTCTGTTTGTCCTCTAGAGCATCCAGGACCTTGTCATAGTGGTCCAGTATTTGGGACAGACAGGAGCGACCTGCTCTAAACCGATGCTGCCCTGGGTTGTGTAATTGATGGTTATCTAGATGAGTGGCGATCTTGCTTCTTAGAACCCTTTCAAAGATTTTTATGATATGGGACGTTAGCGCTATTGGTCTGTAGTTCTTTGCCATTGCTTTACTGCCGCCTTTGTGGAGTGGGGCTATGTCTGTTGTTTTTAGTAACTGCGGGACGACCCCAGTGTCCATGCTCCCTCTCCATAGGATGTTAAAAGCACGTGATAGGGCTTCTTGCAGTTCTTGATGAACACTGAGTTCCATGAGTCGGGGCCTGGAGCGGAGTGCATGGGCATGTCATTTATCGCCTTTTCAAAGTCATGTGGCGTCAGGGTAATGTCAGATAGGCTTGCGTCTACCAGGTTCTGTGGCACTCTCATAAAAAATTCATTTAGGTCTTCAACTTATAGTCTGGTTAGCGGCTCACTAAAAACTGAGTCATACTGGGACTTTAGTAACTCACTCATTTCCTTGCTGTCATCTGTGTAGGACCCATCTCGTTTTAGTAGGGGCCCAATACTTTGGGTTTCTTTCAATTTCATTTATGGCTTTTAGTTCTTCCTGCGTTTCTTTATTCCTGTAAGATTCCTTTAGTTTTAATTCGATGTTTGCTATTTCTCTGACCAGTGCCTCCCTACGTATTTCAGATATATTGGCCTCTTGTAGCCGCTCTGTTATTCTTTGCCTTCGCCTGTATAGGGAGCGCCTCTCTCTTTCTAGTTTACATCTTCTCCTCCTTTTCCTTAAAGAAATTTGCCTTGAGCAAACCTCAAGTGCCACAGAATTAATTTGTTCTAGACATAGGTTAAGATCCGTGATGCTTAGGCTATCTTCCCAGTTTATATCATTTAGGATTTGGTTTACTTGGTCCCACCTTATGTTTTTGTTATTGAAGTTGAAATTGGAGAAGGCTTCCTCGCGACTGATCACATTTTGTCGATCTGGTGCCCCCCTCATGCATGTCTGGACCTCTATTATGTTGTGATCTGAGTATATCGTTTTTGATATGATGACATTTCGTATCAGATCATCATTGTTAGTGAAGATGAGGTCCAGTGTATTCTCCAATCTTGTCGGCTCTATTATTTGCTGGTTTAAGGTGAATTTGGTGCAGAGATTTAAAAGCTCGTGTGTGTGCGAGTTTTCATCTGAGCTGCCTCCTGGTGGTATCTCTGCTACCACATTATTTGCAATATTCCTCCATTTTAGGTGCCTTGGGGTGAAGTCCCCAGGAGCAAGATGTTGGGGGCAGGGACTGGAAGGTTTTCCAGACATTGGTCAATTTTCAGAAGCTGTTCCTGGAATTGTTGGGACGTTGCATCTGGAGGCTTGTATACAACCACGATGACCAGGTTTTGATTCTCGATCTTTACTGCTAAAACTTCAACTACATCATTTGAGGCATTTAGTAGTTCTGAGCATATAAGAGACTCTGTGATATACAGGCCAACCCCCTCCCCCTTTTGCCTGTTCACTCTGTCACATCTGTATAGGTTGTAGCCAGGGATCCATATTTCATTGCCCAAGTGATCCTTTATGTGGGTCTCTGTGAAAGCCGCAAACATTGCATTTGACTCTGTAAGCAGTCCACGGATGTAAGGTATCTTGTTGTTTGTTGCTGGTTTTAGACCCTGTATATTTGCAAAGATGAATGTCGTTGGATTGGTGGTATGGGGGAGGGGTCTTTTTTTCCTGGCACTAATATCTGTTGTTCTGGAGTGGAGGCCATTGACTGTGATTCCACTCCAGAAATGATTGCAGTGTGTGTACGATTTCTGTCATTTCCTGCCAGCTTTTTTACCTTCCTTGCGCTAAAAAAAACCTCTCTCTCTGGAGTGGCTTTGGCTACCCAGGTTTTCCCATGGTCTGGATGTTCTCTGTCGTCCTGTACCCTTTAGGTGGTGTGCCTGGCAATATAGGTTATAGCACTGTCTTTCCTGAACTGATGAGTGACACATTTCAGGGTGGAAAAACTTACAGAAAGGAAGGTTGCATTTTCCTGTTGTCATATGGGCACGGCATTTTCTGGGGTGGTCAAAGTTGCATGTCCCATCTGTTTTCCCAGAAATTCCATGCCTGCAGATACCAAATGCATAATATTTGCATAGGCCTGGTTTGTGTTTGCTTTGTTTTTTTGTGACTGTGTTCCCTAATGTATTCCCTATTGGTGCGTGTTTTCCTGTCTCATTTCTATCTTCAGCACTAGTGCTAACATCCCCTTTTGTTCCATCTCCAACACTAGCACCTTCAGGAGCACTGTCCACCAGGACAACACTAGCACCCTCAGGAGCACTGTCTTCTACGACAACACTGGCACCCTCAGGAGCATTGTCCTCCAGGACAACACTAGCACCCTCAGAAGAACTATCCTTCAGGACAACACTAGCACCCTCAGGAGCACTGTTTTCTAGGACAACACTAGCTCTCTCAGAAGCACTGTCCTCCAGTACAACACTAGCACCCTCAGGAGAACTATCCTCCAGGACAACACTAGCACCCTCAGAAGCGCAGTCGTTCAAGACAGCCAATTCCAAACCACCCATCTTATTTTCCCAGCTGTCGTACCATGTTGACATGTCTTTTAAGAAGGATCTTTTATTGGTGTTCTTGTCTTTTAATATAGATGCAATTCCCTCATACAGGTGTATCTCGTTTGGGCAGACCCAAAAACATCTCTCTGAGTTTATGTCAAGGGTGGTCACTGGTCACTGATGCAGTGGTCGGAAAAGTGGCAGATTCAGTTAAATATAGACAAATGCATAGTTCTAAACATTGGACGGGAAAATAACCATGTCACATATAAACTAAATAATGTAGATCTTAATATTACTGATTGCGAAAAGGATTTGGGAGTTCTGGTTAATAGTAATTTAAAACCAAGACAATAGTGCATAAGTGTTCGCAATAAAGCTAACAGAATCCTTGGCTTCATATCAAGAAGCATAAATAACAGGAGGCCTCAGGTTGTTCTTCAACTCTATATATCCTTGGTTAGGCCTCATTTAGATTATGCTGCACAGTTTTGGTCACCGTATTACAGAATGGATATAAATGCTCTGGAAAACGTACAAAACAGGATGACAAAGTTCATCCCATGTATCAGAAATCTTCCCTATGAGGATAGACTGAGGGCCCTGAATCTTCACTCTCTAGAAAGGCGTAGAATTAGGAGGGATATGAGTGAGGTGTATAAATGAAAAACAGGAATAAATAAAGGGGATGTAAATAGCGTGCTAAATATATCTAGCCAAGACAAGACTCGCAGCAATGGTTTTAAGTTGGAGAAATTCAGATTCAGTAAGGATATAGGAAAACACTGGTTTGGTAATAGAGTTGTGGATGAGTGGAACAAACTCCCGAGCACCGTCATAGAAGCTAAAACATTGTGTAATTTTAAAAATAGGTTGGATAAATACATGAGTGGGTGTAAGTTGGACCTGACTAGCTTGTGCTACTAGGTCCGATACCATGCTTGTTCCTTGGGTGGACGTGACCTGACCTGACATGGTTGGGTCATTGGCTTAAGCCATTAGGAGATTTGGACTTGCCTCTCATAGACCAGTAGGCCTACTGCAGTGTTCCTTCTTTCTTATGTTCTTATGTGCGCCGTGAAGGTTCTCTGTACATTTTCTAGGTCAGCAATTTCACCTGCCTTGAAAGGCACTGTTAGTATGCTGCCATATTCCAGCGACCTGAAGAGTGTCATCATTAGCTTGGCATCCATAAATTTGAAGGTTCTCATTATCCATCTTGTCATTTTTCTAGCAGAGGCGATTGCTACACTGTTGTGGTCTTTGAAAGTGAGATCCTCTGATATTATCACTCCCAGGTCTTCTACGTTAGTTTTCACTCTTGTGTGGTTGGAATTTGTTTTATACTCCGATATAGTTTTAATTTCCTCATGTTTTCCATATCAAATTGAAATTCCTCATCATTGAACTTCATATGGTTTTCTGCGGTCCATTTAAAGATTTGGTTGATGTCCACCTGGAGTCTTGCAGTGTCTTCAAAGGAGGACACTGTCACGCAATTACGGGTGTCGTCTGCAAAGAAAGACACGAAGCTATGCCTTACATCTCTGTCTCTGTTAGATATGAGGATGAGGAACAGAATGGGGGCAAGTACTGAGCATTGAGGAACAGAGCTTTTCACAGTTGCCACCCCAGACCTTACTCTGTTTACTATTACTCTTTCTATTCTATTTGTTAGGAAATTATAGATCCATCTAACAACTTTTCCTGTTATTCCTTTATAATGCATTTTGTGCACTTGTCGAAGGCTTTTGCAAGGTCTGTGTATACTACATCTGCATTTTGTTTGTCTTCTAGAGCATTTAGGACTTTGTCATAGTGGTCCAGTAGTTAGGATAGGGAGGAGCGACCTGCTCTAAACACATGTTGCCCTGGGTTGTGTAACTGATGGGTATCTAGATGAGTGGCGATCTTGTTTATTTGAACCCTTTCAAAGATTTGTATGATATGGGATGTTAGCGCTGTCAGTTTGTAGTTCTTTGCTATTGCTTTCCTGCCCTCTTTGTTGAGTGGGGCTATATCTGTTGTTTTTAGGAGCTGTGGGATGACCCCTGTGTCCATGTTCTCTCTCCATAGAATGTTAAATGCACATGATAGGGGCTTGTTGCAGTTCTTCATGAACACGGAGTTCAACGAGTCTGGACCTGGAACAGAGTGCATGGGCATGTCATTTATTGCCTTTTCGAAGACATTTGGTGTTAGGATAATATCAGATAGGTTTGAATCTACCTAATTCTGAGTCTCGCTCATTAAAAATTCCTTTAGGCCTTCAACTCTTAGTTTGGTTAGAGGCTTGTTAAAAACTGAGCGATATTGGGACTTGAGTAGCTCACTCATTTCCTTGCTGTCATCTATGTAAGACCCATCTCATTTAAATAGGGGCCCAATACTGGATGTTGTTCTCGACTTATATTTGGCTTAAGAAAAGAAATATTTTGGGTTTCATTCAATTTCATTTATGGCTTTTAGGTCTTCCAGTGTTTCTTATCTCATGTAAGATTCCTTTAGATTAAATTCAATATTTGCTATTTCTCTGACCAGCGCCTCCCTTCGTATTACAGATACATTGGCCTCTTTTAGCCGTTCTGTTCTTCTTCGCCTTCACCACTATAGGGAGCGCTTCTCTCTTTCTAGTTTACATCTTCTTTTCCTTTTTCTTGAGCATACTTCGAGTGAAACTGAGTTAATTTTGTGGGTCTCTGTGAAAACCGCGATCATTGCATTTGACTTTAAGCAGTCCATGGATGAAAGGTATTTTGTTGTTTGTTGCTAACTTTAGACTCTGTATATTTGCAAAGATGAATGTCGTCGTATTGATGGTATGTGGGGACTCTTTTTTCCTAGCACTAATATCTGTTGTTCTGGAGTAGAGAACACTGACTGTGATTCCACTCCAGAAGTGATTTGAGTTGATGTACGATTTCTAACATTTCCTGCAGCTTTTTTCCTTCCTGGTGCTAAAAAAAACTCTCTCTGGAGTGGTTATGGATACCCAGGTTTTTCCATGGTCTGGATGTTCTGTATAGTCTTGTCTCCTTTAGGTGGTGTGCCTGACAATATAAGTTATAACATTGTCTTTCCTGAACTGAAGAGCGATACATTTCAGGGTGGAAAAACTTACAGGAAGAAAGAGTGCATTCTCCTGTTGTCCTATTGGCACGGCATTTTCCGGGGTGGTCAAAGTTGCACTTCCCATCTTTTTTTCCAGATATTCCATGCCTGCAGATACCTAAGGAATAGAAATTGCATGGGTTTGATTTCTGTTTGCCTTGGTTTTTCGTGGCTGTATTCCTTACTGGTGCGTGTTTTTCTGTCTCCTTACTATCTTCAGCAATTGTTCATGAACAAGGTATACAGACCATAGCTGATATCAATGACATACTACTATATAGAAAGCCGCTTGTATTGCAGAGCATTTCGGGCAAATTAGGTCAGTTTTGTCTCAGGATGCGACCCACACCAGTGGACTAACTCCCAGATACCCATTTTACTGATGGGTGAACATAGACAACCAGTGTAAAGAAAGACACTCAATGTCCCGTAGCTCGATCGCTAGCGCACTCAGCTCACACACTGAGGTCCGGAGTTCGACTCTCCTCCGGTACGGCTGAAAAACATTAGGGACTTGTTTCCATAAGACACCTGCTGTTCCTGTTCACCTATCAGTTTAAAATGGGTATCCTGGTGTGAGTCGCATCCTGGGACAAAACTGACCTAATTTGACGGAAATGCTCAGCATAACAAGCGGCTTTCCATACCTGGAGTATACCTGGAGAGAATTCCAGGGGTCAACGCCCCCGCGGCCCGGTCCGTGACCAGGCCTCCTATTGGACCAGAGCCTGATCAAACAGGCTGTTACTGCTGGCCGCACGCAGTCCAACGTACGAACCACAGCCCGGCTGATCAGGTACCGACTTGAGGTGCCTGTCCAGTGCCTGCTTGAAGACAGCCAGGGGTTTGTTGGTAATCCCCCTGATGTATGCTGGGAGGCAGTTGAACAATCATGGGCCCCTCACACTTATTGTGTTGTCCCTCAACGTGCTAGTGGCACCCCTGCTCTTCATTGGGGGGATGTTACATCGCCTGCCGAGTCTTTTGCTTTCGTACGGAGTGATTTTTGTGTGCAAGTTTGGTACTAAGCCCTCGAGAATTTTCCATGTGTATATAATAATGTATCTCTCCCGCCTGCGTTCTAGAGAGTACAGGTTTAGGAACTTCAAGCGTTCCCAGTAGTTGAGGTGGTTTATCGCACTTATGCGTGCGGTGAAGGTTCTCTGCACATTTTCAAGGTCAGCAATTTCACCCGCTTTAAAAGGTGCAGTTAGTGTGCAGCAATATTCCAGCCTAGATAGAACAAGCGATCTGTAAAGTGTCAACATGGGCTTGGCATCCCTGGTTTTGAAGGTTCTCATTATCCATCCTGTCATTTTTCGAGCAGATGCAATTGCTACATTGTTATGGTCCTTGAAGGTGAGATCCTCTGACATGATCACTCCCAGGTCTTTGACATTAGTTTTTCGCTCTATTGTGTGGTTGGAATTAGTTTTGTACTCCGATGAGATTTTAATTTCTTCACGTTTTCCGTATCTGAGTAATTGAAATTTCTCATCATTGAACTTCATATTGTTTTCTGCAGCCCATTTAAAGATTTGGTTTATGTCTGCTTGGAGTCTTGCAGTGTCTTCAATGGTGGACACTGTCATACAGATTCGGGTGTCATCTACAAAGGAAGACACAGCACTGTGGCTTATATCCCTGTCAATGTCTGATATGAGGAAGAGGAATAGGATGGGAGCAAGTACTGTGCCTTGTGGAACAGAGCTTTTCACATTAGCTGCCTCAGACTTTACTCTGTTGACTACTACTCTTTGTGTTCTACATGTTAGGAAATTATAGATCCATCTACCAACTTTTCCTGTTATTCCTTTATCACGCATTTTGTGTGCTATTACACCATGGTCACACTTGTCAAAGGCTTTTGCAAAATCTGTGTATATAACATCTGCATTCTGTTTATCTTCTAGAGCATCCAGGACCCTGTCGTAGTGGTCCAGTAGTTGGGACAGACAGGAGCGGCCTGCTCTAAACCCATGCTGT
>WNWK01044664.1:0-15012 GCA_009830355.1 Cherax destructor | reverse complement strand
TGCCCCATCCGTCACGTACCTGACCTTTGGGCCCCTGTCAGATATTCCGCCATTGCAGTGTTTTTCCTTTACGGGCCTGTCCTCAGTTTTGCATTAATCTGGAGGAACTGTGTCGAACCCCTTTTTTGGCCAAAAAAAATGCAGTTACCCCCCCCTCCCCCGTGTTTACTTCTTTACCTTGTCATAAACTGGTGGGTTTTGGGCACGGTTTTTCCCCCCAGGGTTGTCGTTTTTTTTGGGTCTTTCTGGTGCCCCAATTTCTCCTCCTGATGATCTTCTCCATGACTTTGATACTATGTATGAACGGGTTGTAGTTTAATGCCTGTGTCTGTCCCCTTTCAAAAAAAAGGGGGATAATTTGCCATTTTCCCACGCCTCTGTTTTTTTAAAGGATGTTTAAGTTTTTGGTTAGTGGCACACAACATCTCTCCCTTTAAGGAAGGAAATTTTTTCCGTGGTGGTGTTGTGTTTTGGTGTTGGGTGTGGGGTTGGGAACTATAGGGGGTTTTTTCGGATGACCCCGCTACCCTGATCTACCAGATTTTTGCCCCGTCTGCTGCCCTTTTTTAAATTCCAATTGCTATTTGTTCCCCCGGACTTTTTCCTTTTCCATCTTATATGAGAGTTGACCGTTCAAAAACTTGGGGTTGGGAATTGGGAAATCCAACCCCCCTTAAAACCACCACGCATATGAGATATTTTTAGAGCCGTACAGCCGGTAGTTGGGGTTTCCAATGATGCGATGTCCTGGGTAATCCACTTCGTTTTCGATATTAAACACTTGTGTTCTAATATCATTTATGGACAGTGCTCCTTGGATTGGTCACTCTTGAAAAGTTAAGTTCCACTCTTGAGGAAATATTGTGTTTGGGGTTCACACCTCTCAACGTTTCTCTCAAACTTTCTTTCTTAGTAAGTAAGTTTATTCAGTTATACACAAATACAGTTACATAGATTATCATACATAGCAGCATATGTGTAGAAAACCTAGGATAACCCAAAAAAGTTAGACAGAGTGACTTATTTCCATTGGGGTCCATACAACAAGCACAGCTTTCAGGTGTTTGTCTACAACAAGCACAGCTTTCAGGTGTTTGTCTACAACAAACACATCTTTCAGGTGTTTGTCTTCAACAAGCACAGCTTTCAGGTGTTTGTCTACAACAAGCACAGCTTTCAGGTGTTTTTCTACAACAAACACAGCTTTCAGATGTTTGTCTACAACAAGCACAGCTTTCAGGTGTTTGTCTACAACAAGCACAGCTTTCAGGTGTTTGTCTTCGTTTACTGAAACATTTTTATAGCCGAGAGGGTGATGGATTGTACAGCACATTACATCATTTTGTTTTCAAAAATGATTATAAATAAAAAACTTATATACATACATTTATTTATTTATATTTTATTTATTTTTTGAAACATCAGTTATTCACGACTAGTTTCGGAGTTAACTTAACTCTGTCATCAGACACTACAAAATCATAGAAGATCAGTTATAAAAAACCTGATCTTAACATATGTTAAACATTATCTTATTGTAAGTATTAAGAAAAGATAAAAAAAATACATATAAAGTAGCAATAGGGTAAGATAGTTATTTGTTTCTAGTTTATTATATTTATTTTCTGGATTTTTGAGATATTGGAAGAAAGCAGAGCTCGCCTGTCCGTATTACCAATACCTACGTGGAAACTGACGCCAGGTCTTCCCTGTGTCAAGAAGGTCACTGTCTAGACGAAGGCTTTTCCAGTCCTGTATGTCTTATTTGATAAACAATTGTCTAATTTATTAGTACTGGAGAGTCATTGGGAGTCACTACCTACCTATCTGGAGTCTACCTGGAGGGCATTCCGGGGATCAACGCCCCCGCGACCCGGTCTATGACCAGGCCTCCTGGTGGATCAGGGTCTAATCAACGAGGCTGTTACTGCTGGTTTCACGTAGTCCAACGTACGAACCTCAGCCCGGTTGATCTGGCACTGACTTTAGGTATCTGTCCAGCTCCCTCTTGAAGACAACCAGGGGTCTACTGGTAATGCCCCTTATGGCTGGTGGGAGGCTGTTGAACAGTCTTGGGCCCCGGACACTTATTGTGTTTTCTCTTAGTGTACCAGTGGCGCCCCTACTTTTCACTGGGGGTACGTTGCACCGCCTGCCAAGTCTTTTGCTTTCGTATGGAGTGATTTATGTGTGCATATTAGGGACCAGTCCCTCCAGAATCTCCCAGGTGTAGATTATGATATATCTCTCTCGCCTGCGCTCCAGTGAATATAAGTCTAGTGCATCCAGACGTTCCCAGTTGTTTTATGAGTTTTTTGCTTGACTTAGTACAAACCTTCTTGGATGTAGTAGTCAGGATGTACAGCTGACCTGACCTGCTGAATTATAGTGGTAACTTCTTGCTCTAAGCGGCTTGGCCAGTAAATTCCTGAATATCTTAGCAGTAGACTAGACACAGTTGTTTTCTTAACTTATTTAGAGGGAGTGCTGAAATAATTGTCGCAAGTTGAAGTGTTAGAAGCTTTCTGTGAAGAGTGAGCTGCTTCTTATTTTCTTGTTAGAGTTCCTTGTCTTTCCCACTGGTGTTCGTTGTCCTTCTGGTTAATGTTCTTCCTCAAGAATGTTTGTCCTGTGCTTCTTTACTTGTTCTTTGTTACCACTTTCCGGTGAATGTTTTTTCCATAACTTAGAATCTCTTTGTTTCCTTCTTTATTTGCATGTCCGAGGTGTTTATTTTCTCCTTGTTTGCTGCCTTCTCTAGTGTATGTTTTTGTGTTTGTTGTATTCTTCAGTGTATATTCACTTACTTGTTCATTCCTTAATTGTCGCTTTTTTCGGTATATGTTCTGTTTCGGTGCCTTTGTTTCTCTATAAGTTTTTTTTTCTGGGAATTTTAAGTGATTATTATTCGGATACATATTACTCTTCCTGTTTTACCAAATCCATAAACCAGTGAACTGAAGTGATTTTTTTGTTTGTTTGTAACTTTTTCAGGTGTTTGTCTACAACAAGCACAGCTTTCAGGTGTTTGTCTACAACAAGCACAGCTTTCAGGTGTTTGTCTACAGAAACACAGCTTTCAAATGTTTGTCTACAACAAGCACAGCTTTCATGTGTTTGTCTACAACAAGCACAGCTTTCAGGTGTTTGTTTACAACAAACACAGCTTTCAGGTGTTTGTCTACAACAAACACAGCTTTCAGGTGTTTGTCTTGAACAAGCCCAGCTTTCAGGTGTTTGTCTACAACAAGCACAACTTTCAGGTGTTTATCTACAACAAGCACAGCTTTCAGGTGATTATCTACAACAAGCACAGCTTTCAGGTGTTTGTCTACAACAAACACAGCTTTGTAAGCAGACACAATCATAGCTTTCAGGTGTTTGTCTAAAACAAACACAGCTTTGTAAGCAGACACAAGCACCTCACACATATATCACGTTGTGTTTTGATTTTGCGTTTCAATTTTTTTTTTTTGTAATTAACTTGAACAATAATATCAAACTGAGAAAAACAGATGATATTAATATATTCATATTAATCTGAAATGCATAAATATATTTCATATATTAAATATAAAATATATTCAGTAAACATTATACTTGTTATTTGTATGATTTTTTCATAATTATTTATAGTAATGCTTTTATTACCCTGATAGGATAAACTTTATTTCCATTTCTTATTGTATTATTTATATTTCGCATAAGTTTTATAAGGGTTAATTAACATTTGGTAATTGTTATGCTTGATAGTGTTAAAGTTGACAGTAGTTATTGCACTTACAACTTCCTCCTGGAGTTCACTCAACTCCGTAAGTACTCTATTTGCACAGAAATATTTTCTACACTCATTTTTTTCATTGATTCTTTTGATTCCTTTGGCCCGGTTTTCGATGCTGCATTATATATCTAAACTACTTTATGAATTATACTTTATACATTAGATGATGTTCATTAATGGAAGTTCACCTGAGACATTAACAAGGAGACGTGTCGGTCAGGCTCTAAGATGCTCTGACAGGAGACGTGTCGGCCAGGCTCTAAGATGCTCTGACAGGAGACGTGTCGGTCAGGCTCTAAGATGCTCTGACAGGAGACGTGTCGGCCAGGCTCTAAGATGCTCTGACAGGAGACGTGTCGGTCAGGCTCTAAGATGCTCTGACAGGAGACGTGTCGGCCAGGCTCTAAGATGCTCTGACAGGAGACGTGTCGGTCAGGCTCTAAGATGCTCTGACAGGAGACGTGTCGGCCAGGCTCTAAGATGCTCTGACAGGAGACGTGTCGGTCAGGCTCTAAGATGCTCTGACAGGAGACGTGTCGGTCAGGCTCTAAGATGCTCTGACAGGAGACGTGTCGGCCAGGCTCTAAGATGCTCTGACAGGAGACGTGTCGGTCAGGCTCTAAGATGCTCTGACAGGAGACGTGTCGGTCAGGCTCTAAGATGCTCTCATAAAATTATTTTTGTCACTAAATTCACTAAATCAGGTCTCCCGAATTGTGATGGTCATATATTTGTGATGGTCAATAATTTTTCTGTCATTAAAGACTTATCTCATTATGAAGGACTTTTAAATACTGTAACATATATTTATTGAAAGGGAACCTATATATATGGAACATTTGGAAGCCGAGCGATTTTCCACTATTATTCCCTCTTCTGTCACCTGGCTTCGTTATATGACGACATTTTCATCATAACTCCCAGTTGCTTCAACGTTCAAGCTCTCCAACACGAACTCAACCAGGTTGAGCCATCAATCCAGTTTACACTAGAAGAAGAAGTCGACAACACTCTTCCTTTCCTTGATGTTCTTCTCTGCAAAGCTGACCATGAACTTCGTTTTAAAGTCTATCGAAAACCTACCAATCAACACGATCTTCTCCACTTCTACTCTCACCACGACACCAAAATTAAACGTGTTGTAATTATAGGCTTTTTCCTTCGCGCACTCAGAATCTGCAGCAGTGAGTTCCTTGAAGAAGAATGCTCCCTCATTGAACAAGTTTTCCAAACTTCACTATCCTCGTCACTTCATTAGAGACTGCAGACGACGGGCATTAAACATCTTCAACACACCCAGAGAAGACACTGCTGAGAAGAGATACATAGTCCTTCCCACCAACACCATTTCCAAACAAGTTTCCAACATTTTTCTAAGACCTCATTCGAGCATCCACCTCCACATCCACCACTATCAAGGACATTACCAGTAACAGACAGGAAAAGCTTCAATCCACGGCAGGGGTATACACAATCCCTTGTAATGGCTGCAGCAAATTATACGTTGGCGAAACATCCAGAGACCTACAAACACGCATTTCAGAACACCAGTACGCAGGCAGATCTGACGACTCAAGAAATGCCTGTGTTTAACACCGAAATTTACACAACCATTTAATCAACTACAGAAACGCAAGACTCATCGCCAGAGAAGACAACACGCAATACCGAAGAATCCTAGAATCATCACTCATCTGTATATCCAACAACTTCAACCAGAACAACGGCTTCTACAACATAGCTGAACCTATTGCCAAGAAACTTCTTCAACGCTATCCCACCTAGAACTCAAGAATGGTACACTGCGGGTCCTTTAAGTCACACAATGTTTTTAACTATCACACTACTTTTAAGACTGGCACATACAGCTTTCTCCACCTGACCCAGCATTCTCCACCTGATTATACCCTATATATATATTCATGTTACTCATTTTCCAGGTAGATCTGTCTGTGACTCGATAAAGCCCACTGCGTGGGCGAAACGTTGTCAATAAAGGATCACATTATACTGCTTATGTGTTTTTTTTTCCATTGTGTCTGTATTTTATACCATTTATTTTCAACACTTGGGTATCTTTATTGAGGAAACGTTTCGCCACACAGTGGCTTCTTCAGTCCAAAACAAAGTAGAAAGGTGTAAGGAGAGGAGGAGTTTGAGGTAATCAGTCCCTCGGCCTGTAGTCGATGTGTTCAGTCCATCAATCTTGTTAGAAGTGCAGCACAAGTTGTTGTTGTTGTATGTTCGCCGGTACATCCGGCCCAGGTCTTCTCCAAATGGTGACCCGGCACGCAGCACAAGGCCGTAGAGGTGGCTTATATGCTGTAATCAAGTGAGGTGAAGCAGGAGGAGGCGGGGTCATAGTGGTACCATCCACTATTCGAAGTAGGTCTTCGTCCAAAGGTTGGACAAGTGTTGAAGAATTCGTTTGTATCAAGATCCCAAGCTGTATAAGGAGGTAAAGTTCTAGCATGGATAGAGGCATGGCTTACCAATAGAAAGCAGAGAGTTTCCATTAATGGGATCAAATCTGAATGGGGATTAGTCACTAGTGGCGTTCCACAAGGATCAGTTTTAGGCCCATTGTTGTTCATAATTTACATAAATGACCTTGATGAAAGAATTGCAAGTGACATGAGTAAATTTGCTGATGATACAAAAATAGGCCGTATTTCATTCTGAGGAGGATACCAGTGAACTCCAGGAGGATTTGGACAAATTAATGTCTTGGTCTAAAATGTGGCAGATGAAGTTCAATGTGGACAAGTGTAAGGTGCTAGTCGTTGGTAATGAAAATATCCCTCGAATTTATAAACTAGGTGAAGTTGAGCTTGATCATACAGAATGTGAAAAAGACTTGGGAGTCATGGTAAGCAGGAATCTAAAGCCAAGAGAACAGTGCCTAAGTGTGCGCAATAAGGCTAACAGATTACTAGGATTTATTTCAAGAAGTATAAGCAACAGAAGTCCAAAAGTTATTTTACAGCTCTATACATCACTAGTGAAACCTCATTTGGATTATGCAGCTCAGTTTTGGTCTCCTTACTACAGGATGGATATAGATTCGTTGGAGAACATACAGAGAAGAATGACTAAAATGATTTACAGTATAAGAAATCTCCCGTATGAAGATAGACTTAGAGCGTTGAATCTCCACTCTCTGGAGAGACGTAGAATGAGGGGAGATATCATCGAGGTGTACAAGTGGATGATGGGCATAAACAAAGGAGATATTAATAAAATACTGAGGATATCGAACCAAGTAAGAACCAGAAATAACGGATTTAAATTGGATAAATTTAGATTTAGAAAAGACATAGGCAAGTACTGGTTTTCGAACAGAGTTGTAGATGCGTGGAACAATCTTCCGAGTAGGGTGATAGAGGCTAGGACCTTGGGTGGCTTTGAAATGAGATTGGACAAATATATGAGTGGGAGGGGCTGGGTTTGATTAGTGTCGTGAGTACGGGAGTAAATTCTTAGGTAGTGATGGTTTTGATAAGGACCTGGCTTGTATGGGACAGTAAGCCTTCTGCTGTGTTCCTCCATTCTTATGTTCTTATGAGTCACTACCTACCTACCTGGAGTCTACCTGGACGACATTCTTTGTGAAACATGTGAATATATAAAGATGGGACACGTTTGTGACACTAGTGGGAGCTTTGGCTCCCTCAGTGCTCTGGTGAAGGACCAGGTGCTTCGGCTCCAACGGTACCCCGGTGATGGACCAGGTGCTTCGGCTCCCTCAGTTCCCTGGTGATGGACCAGGTGTTTCTGCTACTTCAATGGCCTGGTGATGGACCAGTTACTTCGGCTCATTCAGTGCCCTGGTGATGGACCAGGTGCTTTGGCTCCCTCAGTGCCCTGGTGATGGACCAGGTGCTTAGGCTCATTCAGTGCCCTGGTGATGGACCAGGTACTTAGGCTCATTCAGTGCCCTGGTGATGGACCAGGTGCTTTGGCTCCCTCAGTACCCTGGTGATGGATCATGTGCTTCAGCTCCTTTAATACCTTGGTGATGGACCAGGTGCTTCAGCTCCTTCAACGCCCTGGTGACGGATCATGTGCTTCGGCTTATTCAGTACCCTGGTGATGGACCAGGTGCTTCAGCTCCTTTGGTGCTCTTGTGATGGACCAGGTGCTCCAGCTCTTCCAGTACCCTGTTTTATAGTGTCCTGTTTATCAAAACATATTCCATGGATGGAGTAGGTGGGTTGGGTAGGAGTTTTTGTTTGTGGGATTGGTTTTGGGTTTTAGGGAGACCTGCCTAGCACGGACCAGTTGGCTTGCTGCAGTGTTCCTTATTTCTGTTTTCTTGTGAGTGAGAAGGGTTGGATTTGAACGGGACTTGCACAATTGTTTGGGGGGGGGTTGTTCCTTGGATGGGGATGGGTTGGACAAATATTTTTGTTGGTG
Organism: Cherax destructor; assembly: GCA_009830355.1. Taxonomy (NCBI): domain Eukaryota; kingdom Metazoa; phylum Arthropoda; class Malacostraca; order Decapoda; family Parastacidae; genus Cherax; species Cherax destructor. The sequence continues at coordinate 6,815 of WNWK01044664.1, read as the reverse complement.
GGTTGGTTTTGACATGGACCTGCCAAGTATGGGACAGTAGGCCTGTTGCAGTGTTCCTCCTTTCTTATGTTCTTATGTTCTTATTTTGTATGAATGAATGTAATGCTTACGTGATATCGTGTGTGGGTGCCATGTGTACATGTTGTTGTGTGTTGAGTATAATGTTTACGTATTGTGTATGAGTGTCATGTGTATTTTGTATGGATGAGTGTCATGTGTATTTTGTATGGATGAGTGTCATGTGTATTTTGTATGGATGAGTGTCATGTGTATTTTGTATGGATGAGTGTCATGTGTATTTTGTATGGATGAGTTTCATGTGTATGGATGAGTGTCATATGTACGTATTATTGTGAATGGCTTAGTGAAATGTTTAGGCATTGTTAACTTGTGGTTAAGACGAAGATATTCTTATAAATCATCTTAATAAACATGTTGTTTACGTAGAATTAATTATTAAATGATTCAGTTTTCACAAATACACTTCTTTCACTTCTTCATTAATGACGTAAAAACATTCATCATCACAGATACAAAACAAAAACTCTCGGTGATGAAAATAAAAACTGTCAACTTGGATGATTCGATCTCTTGACAATACCACAGTACCACAGTGTGCTACTGTGTCCCATACTGTTATGTACTGTGATGTGGCTGCCACAACCTGGCCAGTACGACTGTGTGCTACTGTGTCCCATACTGTTGTTATGTACTGTGATGTATGAATGCACCACTGAATGTTGTGGTGCACTATGTTGCAGAGATATATAGCACAAATCTGGTAGGTACTAAAAAACACACAATTGTAGAAGTGAACTATTGAATGAAGAAGTTTGTTTCACAGGTGAAAGTTCCTCTCTGCTTTATACACATCACAACGTTGTGTTGTGATGTGTATAAAGTCTGTCTGCTACACCAGAGTTAAAAACACTGTATGTAACCTGTTTGTTAAATACCTGATACAAGACTTATTTTCAAAAATCTTTTCTTAGGATTCTGTTGGTAGAATACTACTGGAAGGATTGTTACCAGGAGACTATTGGTAAAAAACGTCTGGTAGGTTTCTGTTGGAAATAGAGTGCTGGCAGGACTGTGTTGGTAAATAACTTTAAGTGTAGCGGTTCGTGTGTTACGTATAAGATGAATCAAGTCAGCTGGTATTATACGTCTGCGTGATCGTGGTGTCTCCACCCAGACTGTCCGTTCAGCAACTTTTTTTCAGTTCCTTCCTGGTGGGAAAGAGAATTTTGTGTCTTTTTGTCACATCGCAGATGTAATCGGTGTAGATGCTTCCTCTAGTAAATAATGATGGACGATTTATATGAGCAAACACAGTAGAGGGTGATCATTGTCATTCCATGGCTGTGTCCTCTTTCGTCCGCAGACAATACTTGTTGAACAGAAATCTGGCAAATCTCGACTACAATGACTAATTCATTCCAAGAAGTAAGAGATGGCACCAAGTCCAGCTTGACACCAACTGCTAATAAAATGGTGACTAATTAAAAATTCGCTGTGCTGGACAAACTAGAGTTGGGAGGCAGTGATATTGTTCACTGTGCTGGACAAACTAGAGTTGGGAGGCAGTGATATTGTTCACTGTGCTGGACAAACTAGAGTTGGGAGGCAGTGATATTGTTCACTGTGCTGGACAAGCTAAAGTTGGGAGGCAGTGATATTGTTCACTGTGCTGGACAAACTAGAGTTGGGAGGCAGTGATATTGTTCACTGTGCTGGACAAACTAGAGTTGGGAGGCAGTGATATTGTTCCACAGAGGAAACCAGAATTAAACAACAAAAATTTTTTTTTACTTAAAATTAAGAGACGCAGATCTATATGATTTCCTGGAATGATTGATGTTGGGACACGTTATGACACGTTGGGACACGTTGGGACACGTGGGGACACGTTTAGGAACAAATAATAGTGAGAGGAAGGTCAAAGGATGATTTTGAAAAATACATTGCCTTAATTAATAAAAAAACAATAAGAAAAAAAGAATTAAATCTATTACGATGTTAATAACTTATTTAGATAACTGGACTGAAGAGACATTACCCGACATATGTAAGTCAGATTACAAAGTACATTTTATAGTCCTCAGTGGTAACACTTTGTAACAAAATTTCACTCGTGTGGTGTTCCTGGGAAATAAACAGCATTTCCCAATTCTTCATGATTAAACAAAATTTAAAAAAGCCATTTGGACTCCAGAACTTTGCTTTTGTTGTCAGGACACTTTTGGAACACTGTCCAGAAAGACTGATGTAAAACTATTATGTTCTAGGGTTTTGCTTGACTGAGGCTCTAGTGAGGAAGTGAAGTTGACTAAGGCTCTAGTGAGGAAGTGAAGTTGACTGAGGCTCTAGTGAGGAAGTGAAGGTGACTGAGGCTCTAGTGAGGAAGTGAAGTTGACTGAGGCTCTAGTGAGGAAGTGAAGGTGACTGAGGCTCTAGTGAGGAAGTGAAGTTGACTGAGGCTCTAGTGAGGAAGTGAAGGTGACTGAGGCTCTAGTGAGGAAGTGAAGGTGACTGAGGCTCTAGTGAGGAAGTTAAGGTTACTGAGGCTCTAGTGAGGAAGTGAAGGTGACTGAGGCTCTAGTGAGGAAGTGAAGGTGACTGAGGCTCTAGTGAGGAAGTGAAGGTTACTGAGGCTCTAGTGAGGAACTGAAGGTGACTGAGACTCTAGTGAGGAAGTGAAGGTGACTGAGACTCTAGTGAGGAAGTGAAGGTTACTGAGGCTCTAGTGAGGAACTGAAGGTGACTGAGACTCTAGTGAGGAAGTGAAGGTGACTGAGGCTCTAGTGAGGAAGTGAAGGTGACTGAGGCTCTAGTGAGGAAGTGAAGGTGACTGAGGATCTAGTGGGGAAGTGAAGGTTACTGAGGCTCTAGTGAGGAAGTGAAGTTGACTGAGGCTCTAGTGAGGAAGTGAAGGTGACTGAGGCTCTAGTGAGGAAGTGAAGGTTACTGAGGCTCTAGTGAGGAAGTGAAGGTGACTGAGGCTCTAGTGAGGAAGTGAAGGTTACTGAGGCTCTAGTGAGGAAGTGAAGGTTACTGAGGCTCTAGTGAGGAAGTGAAGGTTACTGAGGCTCTAGTGAGGAAGTGAAGGTTACTGAGGCTCTAGTGAGGAAGTGAAGGTGACTGAGGCTCTAGTGAGGAAGTGAAGGTGACTGAGGCTCTAGTGAGGAAGTGAAGGTTACTGAGGCTCTAGTGAGGAAGTGAAGGTGACTGAGGCTCTAGTGAGGAAGTGAAGGTGACTGAGGCTCTAGTGAGGAAGTGAAGGTGACTGAGGCTCTAGTGAGGAAGTGAAGGTGACTGAGACTCTAGTGTCTAAGTGAAGGTGACTGAGGTTCTAGTGAGGAAGTGAAGGTGACTGAGACTCTAGAGAAGAAGTGAAGGTGACTGAGGCTCTAATGAAGAAGTGAAGGTGACTGAGGCTCTAGCGAGGAAGTGAAGTTGACTGAGGCTCTAGTGAGGAAGTGAAGTTGACTGAGGCTCTAGTGAGAAAGTGAAGGTGACTGAGGCTCTAGTGAATAAGTGAAGGTGACTGAGGCTCTAGTGAGGAAGTGAAGTTGACTGAGGCTCTAGTGAGGAAGTGAAGGTGACTGAGGCTCTAGTGAGGAAGTGAAGGTGACTGAGGCTCTAGTGAGGAAGTGAAGGTGACTGAGGCTCTAGTGAGGAAGTGAACGTGACTGAGGCTCTAGTGAGGAAGTGAAGGTGACTGAGGCTCTAGAGAAGAAGTGAAGGTGACTGAGGCTCTAATGAAGAAGTGAAGGTGACTGAGGTTCTGGATGAATATTATTGTAGCCAGGTGGTCCAGTGGGTTACGCACTGACCTGCAGTTTTACGATTCACTTGTTATGGTTCTAACCTCACCCGTACTGTGGTTTGTCACGATATCACTAAATTATCCGGGGGTCACACTAAGTTATCCGGGTGTCACACTAAGTTATCCGGGTGTCGTACTTAGTTATCCGGGTGTCACACTAAGTTATCCGGGTGTCACACTAAGTTATCCGGGTGTCATACTAAGCTAACAAGAGTATTTTCATTGCCTAGACATTAAAAACTATAAAGTTTCTCTAGATGGTAAAAGAACTTGACAATGAAATCCAGGGAGTTGCTAGCTCCTGGCCCCGTGTTTAGTTAGTTTAACATCAGTATTATGCACCCCATACCCATGGTGTGGGCGGTAGTCCAGGGACTGGACCCCAGAGTTATGACAGCTGAACTAGTTAGAAAGGTAATTAACTCAGGTAGATCTGGTCACAATCATGGCAAGTTACAAAGGTAATGAAGATCTACACTCCTATACATGGTTACAATCATGAACAAATTACAAAGTAAAAAAGTGTGTGTGTGTGAGAGAGAGTTTACTCTCCCTGTCTCTCAACTTAGGGGTTAACAGATTCACTTCCTCCTTGCATCATGGACTCTAGTGTAGAACATTGGTGGGTAAGTTCGTCTACAAGACCACCCACCAATATTACTTTTCATACACTTTTGAATGTTCAAGAGCCACAGAAAATATGATTTTAAAACTGTTTTTACAAATAATAAAAAATACAACTATACAGTAGTAATACTCACTGAAGCAGAATATGTTTAATATCTGCTTGTTGAAGACTTTGACTGAAACTTCATTGTTGCAGTTAATAGTTTAAAATCTGACTGGTAGGATTTCACAGGTGTTCTAAGACTCTCAGTGAGGTGACTGTTAGTGAAGATATCACAATGTTTTGACTGGATATATTTCATTAAAGATGAGAGATTCACAGTAATAAGTTGTCCCAGAAACAGAGAGAAGTGGGAAGCCAGTTTTGTGAAGACTGGGACACTTGGCTTCTGGGATTTGTTTCTAAAAGTCAGTTTGAGATGAGCTTTTATGTACCAGCTTCAAACCCACATCTTCCTGCAGCTCAATAAGCTCTGTGTCTAGTGAAGCAACATCCCAGGCATAAGGTGCAACACCAGGACATCCATCGTTGATGACATCAATCACTAAAGATGCAACAACGGGACATCCATCGTTGATGACATCAGTCACTAAAGATGCAACAACGGGACATCCATCGTTGATGACATCAATCACTTAAGATGCAACAACGGGACATTCATCGTTGATGACATCAATCACTAAAGATACAACAACGGGACATCCATCGTTGATGACATCAATCACTAAAGATACAACAACGGGACATCCATCATTGATGACATCAATCACTAAACATGCAACAACGGGACATCCATCGTTGATGACATCAATCACTAAATGATTCACAAGAAACTGAAAATATGGCTTAAACTTTGTTAGTTTCTCAATCCTGTTCTCAAAATCATTATAAAGTGATCAAGTTTCTTTGTCGCCAGATTTCTTTAAAGAATCTTTATTTTATTCTGAAATCTAATAACTGATTAGACAAGTTGTGTAATAACTTTGTTCCTTGAAGTGCCAGATTTAAATATTGGAGGAGTTGCATTAAATCTGTAAATAACATTAGATCCTGTTAAATTAGACACATATGCAACACTTGGGTATCTTTATTGAGGAAACGTTTCGCCACACAGTGGCTTCATCAGTCCAATACAAAGTAGAAAGGTGTAAGGAGAGGAGGAGTTTGAGGTTATCAGTCCCTCGGCCTGAAGTCGATGTGTTCAGTCCATCAATCTTGTTAGAAGTGTAGCACAAGGCCGTAGAGGTGGCTTATATGCTGTAATCAGGTGAGATGCAGCAGGAGGAGGCAGGTCATAGTGGTATCAACCACTAGTCGAAGTAAGTCCTTGTCCAAAGGTTTGGACAAATGTTGAAGAATCCCTTTGTATCAAGATCCCAAGAAGTTGCTGTGTCAGACAGGATGTAGATGAATGGTTCAGAGAACCGACAAGTTGTTAAATTAGACACATATGCAACACTTGGGTATCTTTATTGAGGAAACGTTTCGCCACACAGTGGCTTCATCAGTCCAATACAAAGTAGAAAGGTGTAAGGAGAGGAGGAGTTTGAGGTTATCAGTCCCTCGGCCTGGAGTCGATGTGTTCAGTCCATCAATCTTGTTAGAAGTGTAGCACAAGGCCGTAGAGGTTGATGGAAGAGAAGAAGATTGATGGACTGAACACATCGACTCCAGGCCGAGGGACTGATAACCTCAAATCCTCCTCTCCTTACACCTTTCTACTTTGTATTGACTGATGAAGCACTGTGTGGCGAAACGTTTCCTCAATAAAGATACCCAAGTGTTGCATATGTGTCTAATTTAACAACTTGTCGGTTCTCTGAACCATTCATCTACATCCTGTCTGACACAGCAACTTCTTGGGATCTTGATACAAAGGGATTCTTCAACATTTGTCCAAACCTTTGGACAAGGACTTACTTCGACTAGTGGTTGATACCACTATGACCTGCCTCCTCCTGCTGCATCTCACCTGATTACAGCATATAAGCCACCTCTACGGCCTTGTGCTACACTTCTAACAAGATTGATGGACTGAACACATCGACTCCAGGCCGAGGGACTGATAACCTCAAACTCCTCCTCTCCTTACACCTTTCTACTTTGTATTGGACTGATGAAGCCACTGTGTGGCGAAACGTTTCCTCAATAAAGATACCCAAGTGTTGCATATGTGTCTAATTTAACAACTTGTCGGTTCTCTGAACCATTCATCTACAACATTAGATCCTGTACACATTAGTGATCTTCTAGTTGTGGCTATTGCATTTTTTTATGATTGGTTTAAAAAAGCAACAAACTTCTTCAACAGACTGGTAGTTGACAGTCATCTTACAATACAGTAGAATCAAAGCTCAC
>WNWK01044663.1:0-15013 GCA_009830355.1 Cherax destructor | reverse complement strand
AGTGCCTGTACTCTGAGATGGGTAGGATCTATGTAGTAGTAAGTAGTGCCTGTACTCTGAGATGGGTGGGATCCTATGTAGTGGTAAGTAGTGCCTGTACTCTGAAGGATGGGTGGGATCCTATGTAGTGGTAAGTAGTGCCTGTACTCTGAAGGATGGGTGGGATCCTATGTAGTGGTAAGTAGTGCCTGTACTCTGAAGGATGGGTGGGATCCTATGTAGTGGGAAGTAGTGCCTGTACTCTGAAGGATGGGTGGGATCCTATGTAGTGGTAAGAAGTGCCTGTACTCTGAAGGATGGGTGGGATCCTATGTAGTGGTAAGTAGTGGCTGTACTCTGAAGGATGGGTGGGATCTTACAGTTCTGGAGTACACCTGAAGGATGGGTCGCGGGGGTCAACGCCCCCGCGACCCGGTCTGTGACCAGGCCTCCTGGTGGATCAGGCTCTGATTAACCAGGCTGTTACTGCTGGCCGCACAGGTGGGAAGTACAGTGCCTGCACACTGAAGGATAGGCGAGGATGGTACAGTTCAACAGTTCAGAGAGTCATTTTGAACTATAATGTAAACATTCTTCTGGCAAGGCAGCGATTGAACGAATGATGGTAATATTTTTTTTTTTTTCAGGCCACCCAACCTCGACTGGAGACGGCCGGTGTGTTAAACAGCGATTAAAATCAGCGTATATATATTGAGAAACATATACCTCACCGTGTATATATTTCTCATAAATACACCACACGGTGTAAGATAAGATTTTGTTTGCATTTTTAACCCCGGAGGGTTAGCCACCCAGAATATCCCAAGAAAGTCAGTGCGTCATTGAGAACTGGCTTATTTCCATTGTAGTTCTTCAATCTTGTCTCCCAGGATGCTACCCATACCAGTCTAATAACACTCAGGTACCTACTAGCTTGCTAGGTGAACGGGACAATAGTAAGGTAACTAACACCCAGGTACCTACTTGCTTGCTAGGTGAACGAGACAAGTGTAAGGTAACTAACACCCAGGTACCTACTTGCTTGCTAAGTGAACGGAGACAACAGGTGTAAGTAAACACACCCAATGTTTTCACCCGTGCCGGGGAGCGAACCACGGACACTCAGTGTGAGGCGACAGCGTTGCCTTCCGAGCCCTTGATGTTATCATCATGACAGCGCAGCCTGGGGCCCCTGATAACGTAGCCTGGGGCCCTGACAATGCAGTCCAGAACCCTGACAATGCAGCCAGGAGCCCTGACAGTGCAGCCTGGGGTCCTGACAACACAGCCAAGGTCCCTGACAACACCGCCTGGGGCCCTAACAACACAACCAGGACCCCCAATAGCGTAGTCTAAAGCCCTGGCAAAGCAGCCTGGGGCAATAATAGCGCTCCCAGGGACTGATATAATGTCCTCTGGGGCCCTGACACCCTACTCCCATGGACCTAAAATCCGGGATTTAAAAAAAATTGTAGGTGGTTTTCACTGATAACAAATTTAGAAAGAAAAAAGAAAATGGGAATTAATGTCCTCCAACCAGAGACTATTATGGAAATAAATATTATTATTTTTTTCATCCCAGAGCTCTGAATTGTATCTTGTATTGTGTGGGTCTTGTGTAGTTGAGGTATTGTGTGGTTCTAGTATTGTGTGGTTCTTGTACTGTGTGGTTCTATTTCCTTAGTTTGATAGCCTCTCTTATGTAATAGTACAATGATCTCTGCAGCTGTCTCTAGTATCAGCAACTTATTCCAATCTGTATTAATTCATCAATAGCTAAAATCAAAATGGAAATCAAGGAACCCCCAAGAGGAAATCAAGGAACCCACCAGAGGAAATCAAGGAACCCCCCAGAAGAAATCAAGGAACCCCCCCAGAGGAAATCAAGGATCCCCAATGAAAATCAAGGACCCCCCCCCCTTCCATGGAAATCAAGGACCCCATGGAAATCAAATACCCCAATGGAAACAAGTCACTTTGCCTTTTTTGGGTTACCCTAGGTAATCTACACATATGCTGCTAATTTATAATTTATGCAACAATATTTATGTGTACCTGTACCTGAATAAACTTACTTACGCTCTGACAAACTCCTCCCTCCACACCACACAGCACAGGGGCACCACTGACACAAAACCATCCACCACTCGGCCTGCACTCAGCGGACTTCCTATCACTAAAATGAAGTGCTGCTTAAAAAAACGGAAGGGGTTGTTATCAATACACAACTCGGTGAAGCCATTAGATGTCTCTCTTCGAGTGGCAAGGCTAACCTAACTTTTTGTCTCATTGACAAGCCTACCAGGGCAGGTTACTACTTGGGACACTGGGTGCCTTACACCCAACATAATAATAATAATAATCTTTATTACTACATGATACAACTTATACAGACCATAGCTACATCAGTGACATACTATATAGAATGCCACTTGTTATGCAAAGCATTTCAGGCCACTTAGGTTAATTTTGTTCATAGGATGCGACCCATGTCAGTCAGCTAACACCCAGGTATGTACCTACTTACTCTATGTGACTAGACTTTCTGTCAGTCATTCTGAATGACCCACATGGGTTAAGCATTTTCTGTGATAAACACAGTAATAACTGTTCCTTTGTTCATCCCTGAAGATTATGGATGTATCTAAGTTATTAAACTCTAGAACTAGTAGACCCTGCTTATCATATTTGATAATGTTGTTACAATTTAAGAATGTTTGGGCCAAAAGGGTGAAATTCACCTGTAAATTCAAAATATTTCTTTTTCTAGAAAAAGGGATTAAGTTAAACACTTAAAGATACAGTGGACTCTCGAGTTTCGGTCACCTCGGAAATCGAACAATAATGTAAGTTTAATATTCTAAGTGCTTTTGTATGTGTATTTTTTGGGGTCTGAAAGGACTAATCTAATTTACATTTTTCCTTAAGGGAACAAATTCGTTCGGTAATGGCACTTGAACAGCCTTCTGGAATGAATTATGACCGAAACTTGGGGTCCACTGTATGTGTATATTTTTATTTAACATGTCGGCCGTTTCCCATGGAGGAATATTTTCTTTTTCAACAAACCGGCAATATCCCACCGAGGCAGGGTAACCCAAAAAGAAAAACAAAAGTTTCTCTTTTTAAATTTAGTAATTTATACAGGAGAATGGGTGTCACTAGCTCCTTGCGCCCAGCATTTTAGTTGCCTCTTACGACACGCATGGCTAATGGAGGAAGAATTCTGTTCCACTTCCCCATAGATAAAATGAAATAAACAAGAACTAGCAAGAAAATTGAAGAAAACCAAGAGGGGTGTGTATATATATTCTTGTACATTCCTGTGTAGTGTGACCTAAGTGTAAATAGAAGTAGCAAAGACGTACCTGAAATCTTCTATGTTTATGATACAGAAAAAGACACCAGCAATCCTACCATCATGTAAAACAATTACAGGTTTCCATTTTACACTCACTTGGCAGGACGGTAGTACCTCCCTGGGTGACTTGTCTACCAACCTACTACCACAGGATGGCAGTACCTCTCTGGGTGGTTGTTGCCTACCAACCTACTACCACAGGATGGTAGTACCTCCCTGGATGGTTGCTGTCTACCAACCTACTAACACAGGACTGTAGTACCTCCCTGGGTGGTTGCTGTCTACCAACCTACTACCACAGGACAGTATTACCTCCCTGGGTGGTTGCTGTCTACCAACCTACTACCACAGGACAGTAGTACCTCCCTGGGTGGTTGTTGTCTACCAACCTACGTACTACCACAAGACGGTAATACCTCCCTGGGTGGTTGTCTACCAACCTACTACCACAGGACGGTAGTACCTCCCTGGGTGACTGTTGTCTACCAACCTACTACCACATGACGGTAGTACCTCCCTGGGTGGTTGCTGTCTACCAACCTACTACCACAGGACAGTATTACCTCTCTGGATGGTTGCTGTCTGCCAACCTACTACCACAGGACAGTAATACCTCCCTGGGTGGTGGTTGTCTACCAACCTACTACCTACAAATAACAATTATTGCCACTGTAGTCTTAGGTTAGGCTTAAGCTTGCCCAAAAATACTCTGCATAACTATAATAATAATTTTTTTTTTTTCAACAAGTCGGCCGTCTCCCACCGAGGCAGGGTGACCCAAAAAGAAAGAAAATCCCCAAAAAGAAAATACTTTCATCATCATTCAACACTTTCACCACACTCATACATAATCACTGTCTTTGCAGAGGCGCTCAGATACGACAGCTGAGAATAGTCCCTCCCACCTGTCATTATCCCAGACCCCTCCTTTAAAGTGCAGGCATTGTACTTCCCATTTCCAGGACTCAAGTCCAACTAAATCAATTAACTGGTTTCCCCTGAATCCCTTCACAAAATGTTACCCTGCTCACACTCCAACAGCTCGTCAGGTCCCAAAAACCATTCATCTCCATTCACTCCTATCTAACACGCTCACACATGCTTGCTGGAAGTCCAAGCCCCTCGCCCACAAAACCTCCTTTACCCCCTCCCTCCAACCTTTTCTAGGATGACCCCTACCCCGCCTTCCTTTCCCTACAGATTTATACGCTCTCCAAGTCATTCTACTTTGATCCATTCTCTCTAAATGACCAAACCACCTCAACAACCCCTCTTCAGCCCTCTGACAAATACTTTTAGTAACTCCACACCTTCTCCTAATTTCCACATTCCGAATTTTCTGCATAATATTTACACCACACATTGCCCTTAGACAGGACATCTCCACTGCCTCCAGCCTCCTCCTTGCTGCATCATTTGCAACCCATGCTTCACACCCATATAAGAGTGTTGGTACCACTATACTTTCATACATTCCCTTCTTTGCCTCCATGGATAATAATAATAATAATCTTTATTTCTATAAGTACATGTACATGTACACAGGCTTTCTGCATGCACAAACAAATGTCAACCATCTCTGTCCAAACATTGTATCATGTGGAAAAAAATCTGTCTTTGTCTTCATACAGTATCTGGAACCTTCCCATCTTAAAGATAGTTGCATGTTAATTTATTTGTGTAAACTGCCTGGGAAATGGGAGGTACAGTAATCAGATTTGATCTAGGGAAGAGGAGAAAGCCCCTTCCCCTCACTGGCATTGTTACCTCCCTTGAGGGACAAGAGCCCTTCAAAAGTATCAAGAAATCAAATCATGAATCGTGTTATTACGATTTTGTGAACCAAAAAATCCTTGATGGGGAATGGGACCCCAGACCACGACATGAGACAACTGCAGAGACGTTTGCTGCTGACAATGCTGGCTCTCACGAGTCGAGGACTTTGTAACGTAACTAGGATAATCAATTAGCGTGAAATGAGAAAATAACTTTTGTTTATTTTTTATTTTTTTTTGTACACAGCCTTTAAGATCAATATTCAGCTTTATTTAGATGTAACTGTCGAGTCAATTATTTAAGTCAAAAGGGCAGGCATCACTGTTATAAAAACAATAGTGGCTTGTTGCAGTAACATAATTGAGACCATTTCTGAAAGTACAGTGCTGTAAAAAAAATCATGGAATGGGTGGGGTTAGAACTCATGACCAGTGAGTTTTAGGACTCACTTACCATGGGTTTAACCCTTTCAGGGTTATTGACGTACTAGTACGGCTTACGCCCTGGGGTTATTGACGTACTAGTACGCCTAAATTCTAGCGTCCTCAAATCAAGCAGAAACAGGCTGTTAGGCCTAGATGTGATAGAATGTGTCTGTGCGGTCAGTGTGCGCAGTATAAAAAAAATCCTGCACCACACAGTGCATAATGAGGAAAAAAAAACTCTGACCGTGTTTTTGGTTTAAAACAGCGACTTTGCAGTCTATTTTCGTATGGTATTTATTGATGTATTCTCGTTTTCTTGGTCTCATTTGATAGATTGGTAGATATATTACAGAAATTGATTTGATTTTGATTGGTTTGACAAAGACAAGTACCTTGAAATTGAGCTCAAATTAGCGAAAATGTTCGATTTTTGACGATGTTCAAGAGTAAACAAATCACACCATGCATCCAATACACATCAACTGGCGAGTCTAATATTCATGCACAAGTGCTCTAATATTATTTATACCATTTTTACAATGATGCAGTTGTATACATAACAGTAAATCTTCTATTTTTTTGTGAGAATAAAAATTCAAAATGAAAAGCAAAAGTAATGTAAGAGGGCCTGGAAACGTGACTAATGAACAGAGAAGACGTTATTTTAGTGCCAGGAATGTCTGCCTTGTTTATTCTGGACCCTATTTTGAAATTGGCATCGTTTGAAATTTGTGTGAAATTGGCAAAATTGCCATTTTCTGACCACTATTTTGGGTAGTTGTAATAGGTAAATAGGCGGTTTCTTGTACTCAATCGATAGCAGAAATGGAGTTCTAGCGAAATAGCTATAATTTTAGTTGCCTGAAACATTGGAATTTGCCGAAAATAGGGCTCAAAGTTGGTGAAATCGCCGATGCGTAAGTGTCATGGCTGCCGCTAACTTCGCGAAAGCATAATTCCGTTAGTTTTCGATCAAATTTCATAATTTTTGTGGCGTTATGATCGGAAAAAGATTCTCTATCATTTCATATGAAAAAATAATTTTTTTTTTTTTAAATTCTTGGACCCTGAGAACGAGTTTCGGAGACCCCCCTTGGACCCTGAAAGGGTTAAACCCCATCCATCCATGATCTGTTTTCAGTTATGTTATTACACGTACAGTGCTGTATTAATCTCACATCCTTGTTTGAGCCTGGACTGCCCTGGTTACTGCCTCATGACAATAATAATAATTGGCTGGTTTGTTAAAAATAAAATAATACTAATCTTTATTTCTACAAGTACATGATAGTACAACTTATACAGACCATAGATGACATCAATGACATACTCTATAGAAAGCTCCTGGTCATGCAAAGCATTTCGGGCAAATTAGGTTAATTTTGTACCCAGGATGTGACCCCACACCAGTCGACTAACACCCAGGTACAGTGGTACCTCGACTTACGATATTTTTTCATTCCAGAATGCTGTTCAAGTGCCATTACCAAACGAATTTATCTCCATAAGAAATTATGTAAAATAGACTAGTCCTTTTAGACCCCCAAAATTACACTTACAAAAGCATTTAAAAAAATCAACTTACATAAAAGGGTGTGTTTGGGGACCATCGTAAGTCGGGGTACCACTGTACTTATTTACTGCTAGGTGAACAAGGACAGCAGGTGTCTTAAGGAATTGTCCGATATTTCCACCCGTACCAGGGATAGAACCACGAACCTCAATGTGTGAGCTGAGTCCGCTACCAACTGAGCTATGGCATTATGACATTATACAGCCCATAGGCCTACAAAGCCACCACAATCTGACTGATGAAGATTATTTTGTCCAGTTTCCTCTTGAAAACTTCTACCTGTTTAGACAAAATTTCTTATATCTACTGGCAAAAGAGTGAAGAGTCATGGACCTCACATGTTGAAAGTGCTCGCTACCTGTGTCTATTAAATTCCTATTACTGGTTTTATCCTACACTTCCTCCTGTAACTTTTCCTTGTGAAATATATTACAGTAGTGTGTAGTCACCCAACATACATTTGTTATACAGTGGTACCTCGACTTACGATATTTTTTCATTCCAGAATGCTGTTCAAGTGCCATTACCAAACAAATTTATCTCCTTAAGAAATGTTGTAAAATAGACTAGTCCTTTTAGACCCCCAAAATTACACTTACAAAAGCATTTAAAAAAATAAACTTACATAAAAGGGTGAGTTTGGGGACCATCGTAAGTCGAGGTACCACTGAATGAATCAAGTCCCCATTAAAGAGAACCTATGATCAGTGTAGAGGTGTGGCATAGTGATATTACTAGTGAACAGAGTTGTCAAGATGTTCAGTGGTGTGAGATGAGCACAGATGAGCACAGACATGTACAAAAGTTAAACCTGAGAAGTGTGATTCTTTTATTTTTTAACACATGGGCCATCTCCCACCAAGGTAGGGTGGGAGACTCCATCACTGTCCTGCCAGAGGCATGCTGATACTACAGTTCAAAAAATTGTGACTCTATGTACTATATTTGTTTTGTCTATAAAGCTTTCATTAAGAAAGAATAAAAAGGCACAATACCATGACTGAAACAATACACAAATAACCTGCACAAAGGAGAATGAAACATCCACGTTTCGGTCGTCAGTCGGACTAAAACATCATAATGAGTTTCATTATCTTATGTGCAGGCTATTTATGTAAAGCTTTCATTGTTGTAGCTGTCTTGCACTGCTAAAACCTACCTCTCATTCAATTAATAGGTACCAGTATGCTGAGGCTTATCAAAATTTCCACAGCTGAGGGAAGAGTTTGACTGTGTGGACATCCATCCAGTTAGTGCGACTCATTAGTGCTTCACTTGGCTGACTGAACGATGCACACATCCAGAGTGCTTCATCAATAGCCTGTCTTTGAATTAGTGCCTCCTGACTATCAAGTACACAAATGTATATAATGTTTTTTTTTTCAAAATACCAGCCATGTTCCACCAATGCACAATGACTCGGAAAACAAGAAACCTTATAAAGTTTTTCTTTTTTTTACATTTAGTAATTTATACAGAAGAGATTACTAGCCCCTTACTTGCGGCATTTTAGTCGCTTCATGTATATAAATATATACATGAAGGTAGAGTGACCCAAAATAGAAAACATGCTCAGCATCACTAATTAAATAGCTGTTCTGCCATAATTTGCATGGGCATCACAGTTCAAATGACACTCAAAACCCCAGCATCTCCACCCATCACTCAGAGCACAAGAACTGTACAGTATTTACAACAGAATTGTACTATACTATATTGGAGATGAATGCAACAAACTATACCTGGATGACAACACTCACCCTTAATATAGAAAAAAAAACATTGTTTACTTCTGGGAATAAAAAATGCCTACAAATAAACATGAAAATAAACAAATCCTGAGTAAAGACAAAATACGAGGGTAAGTTCCTGGGTCTCCTCGCACGTAATAAATTAAAATTCAATGCTCATATCCAGCTCATATAAAAATAAAGCTTTCAATAAGATCACAATAAGACAGGTGACATCTTAATATGCAGTGGCAAGATCTAATTAAAGTCCCTTCAGAGCTATTATCAATGACTTGCACAACTGAAATAACAATTTTAAGCAACTTACAGCACAGACACGATTTCTTTGTAAGAAATATACAGTTAACTTATTATCATAACTAATGTATCTTCTTGGGAAACAAAGATACTATTATCATAACTGCAAATAGCACCATTGAAGTAAATATATATTGAGTTTTAAAAAGCTGCACACATATTTGGGTGGAAAATGTTAGGTATGAACAGGACCTGGCAAGTATGGGTCAGTAAGCCTACCAAGGTGCTTCTCTGTTCTTATATGTACTGTGTTATACTATGCTGCATTATAAACAGATGAAGTAGGCATATTAAGAGGTATGACAGGTAATGTTAACGCATAACCCATTTAAAAACAATAACAACAAATATTTTCTTGCCATTTGAAAAAAATAATTTTTTTTTTTTAAATACTTAAGAAGGTTACAGTACTTATATGAAGATAATGAGGCACATCTGAACCAATATACTGTAGTCATTACCGAGGTAGTTAGCAGTTGCTGTCTTCACTGGTATCAATGTCGTTACTTGACCTTTAGCAAGACACTCAAAAGGCAAGTGATTCATTTACATTAGCACAGTTGCAGCGTGTTGCAGTATGGAAGACACGTTCAACCAATTTTCAGTCCCTTGGTTTCTCTAATGAAGAAGAAGGTGAAAGGGATCCCCAAGAAACACACACAGGCATAGAAGAGGTAGAGGCCGGACTGAGTAAAGCCTTCCAGCATGAGTGTGTAGAGTTGTAGGCTGGCCACCCCAAATAATGTTGCCAGAGAGTAGCAGACACTTGTTGCCTGTGGGAGGAAGGTAAGAGAGGTTAGTACATTGCTACAAGTTGAAGGTGTGAGGATTAGTACAATGTGAGAGTTAGTACCACTTGCTGAAAGTGTGAAGGTTAAAAAATGCTAGATGACTGCATATTAGCGACTTACTGTACATGGACCTACATGATTTGACCATTTAATCCTTTACCATATAATCTCTTTGGACTTATCCTTCCCTTCCTTTGATTGAACCTGAATGCCTATCACTCACTAGGCCCTGTATGACCCCCCTACAAGCTGAGCACTTACCCTTGATTAAAATAAATAGCAAGCAACATTATCTGTTAAGGTGCTCTGCATTAAAAAAAAAAAAAAAGGCTGCCAGATAATGTTAAACACCAAATTAGCAATTGCTGGATAATCGACAATCTACTTTATACAAATTTTTGATGTAATACCTGAGGGCGAATCCATGTAGGGAAGTATTCACTCATGAGGAGGAAGGGAACAGGCTGGACACCCAGGGTCACTCCAGCCTGTGAAGTCATCAGGCAGACAAGAGGAACCCAGCCATACTCACGGGTAAGAACCTCTTTACAAGTTGTTATCCACACATAGAGAGCCATGCTGCCAAGTGCCACTAGCATAATGCTGAACGACAAGATTAAACTCTTCTTACGACCAATGGTATCAAGGAGGAAGAATGCCATGCCACCTGCTACAATCTAGAATGAAAAGAAAAGTCAATACATGTATGTATATTGAATTAATATGCTTTTTAGTGAGGCATAGGTTTGTGTAAAATTATAATAGGTTTTTAAGAATTTTCCCAGCTTCTGAGGTGGTTATTTAGGTTTACTAAGCTAACACATTAGTAGTACGTATATCAAACCCTAAAGACAATTTGCCTTCACACACTCTGGTCTAACACAGACACACATCCAATGTAAATACAAGGACCCCAATGGATATAAGTCACTTTGACTTCCTTTGGGTTATCCTAAGTAATTGACACTATGTATGACAAATGTAGTTATATGTACCTGTACCTAAATAAACTAACTTATTTACAGTTTAATAACATATTCTCAAAAAAAAAAAAAAAATTGTACCTCACAATTATATCACTTGCAATTTTTCTGCATTCATTTATCACCCTTTCAACCTCTCTTGACCTTTCCACATGACCCTTATTGTGTTTGCCCCCCCCCCAAAAAAAAAGAGCAGAATTTGCATTCACTTTTGCTCTAATTCCATGCACATATTTTATAAATCATGTAATGAGTGGGGTTGGAACCCATGGCAAGATGAGTCCTAAAACTCAAGACTAGTACTGGTCTGTGAGGTTCAGCATTCACTTGCCATGGGGTTCAAACCTCACCCGTTCCCTGATTTTTTTGCAATCATGTTATTACAATTTCGTGAATCACAATACACATTATAAATACAAGACATCCAGGCTTATACTGTATATGTGTTAGGTCTACCTGGATAAAAAGTCTGAAATTACCTGTATGATAATAATGATGATTGAACACAAGTTCTTGTTGATACTTGAGGCAGCCTCTGCAAACATCCTCGAGGCATTGCTGTTGACAACCATGTAACCTGCCCGGGAAAGGTAAACATGTATTATTAGAAATGTAGGAGAATGCAACTAATGACGACGTTTCGGCCTAACTTGGACCATTAACTAGTGACTAGTTAATGGTCCAAGTTGGACCAAGTGTGGGTTATTTGTCTCTTGTACCAGATATTGTATAGAAGTATACTGACAGATAACTGAGGTGACTGATCATTGGCATTGTTGTCACAGGTGTGTGATACGTTGAGCTGACATTATTACAGTAGTGACACTGAGTAATAAGATGTACTGTTGTAGCAGCCACATGAAGGTCCAGATTTTGTTATACAGAGGCCCTAGGCTATGACTACCTTTTGAAGCCCCATTTTTTTTTACACAATGGCAGTCTCCCACCAAGGCAAGATGACCCGAAAAGGAAGAAACACAGTTTTTTCCCCATTTTACACTAGGTAATAGAAAGCCCCATAGGATAATATTTTATTACCTCTCATAAAGGTACAAAGAATAAAGAATCAACAGGTTGCACCCAGTGTTGTATATATCATAGCATGGTGCAGCAGCTGATAAGATGAAAGATGACCCAAAAAAGATGAAACACATTCGACATCATTCATTCAATCACTGTCTTGCCAGAGGTGGGCAGATATGACAATTCAGATGTCCCTCCAAATAGCAAATACATACAGTGGACCCCCGGGTAACGAGCATAATTCATTCCAGAAGCCTGCTCAAGTGCCATTACTGAACAAATTATTAAGAAATAATGTCAAGTAGGTTAGTCCATTTCAGACCCCAAAAATACACTTACAAAAGCACTTACAATATTATACTTACATAATTGTACAATTTCCGGGGTGCTCGTAACTTGGGGGTCCACTGTATGTGACATTGATACATATAATTAGGGATCCAAATTATTTTTAAAGCTTATTCAAATTTTCACCCTAAATGTTACATTCCAAACCCCTTGGACATATTTCCTTAAGACACCTGCTGCCCTTGTTCACCTAGCAGTAAGTACCTGGGTGTTAGCTGACTGATGTGGGTCGCATTAACCCAATTTGCTTGAAATGCTCTGCATAACCAGGGGCTTTCTATATAGTATGTCACTTATGTCAGTTAGATCTGTATAAGTTGTATCATGTACTTGCAGAAATAAAGATTATTATATAGAGTGGAGTTTCCATTTTTTTTTAACACGTCAGCCGCTTCCCACCAAAGCAGGGTGATCCAAAAAGAAAGAAAGAAAAAGCCTTTATCATCATTCTACACTTTCACCATTATATTCAAGGCAAACCCCTTCACTTAAGAGCAGGGAGAACTTGTAAACCAGGTGGGGCTCACCTGTGAAGCTCTGGAAGATAAACAGAGTAGTGACGATAGCCAGTGACTGGAGAACCTCGGGCTGGCGCAAGCCTTTCCACACCGACTGTTTCTTACGGGCATCATTCATTTCACGGAATGCGCTCAACTCTTGATCCAGATTTATGTATTTTCCCCGCAGCCTTAGAAGAACCTCCCTCGCCTCTGACTCCCGACCTGCAAATTTAAAATATTTTTTTTTTCTTTGTTTACATGTAATGTAACATAGTTAGGCACAAAAGAAAGTCATTAGTATTCAATGCATTTTGGGCAAACTAATCCTAATGCTTAAAGACTAATTAAGAACTAGACATGGACTATCAAGTGGGATTTCTCATGCAGTTAATCACAATCATATGTACAATAAGAAAGGTAGCTCATGAACAAATAATACAATTTTAAAAGTACAGTGG
This sequence comes from Cherax destructor, assembly GCA_009830355.1. Taxonomy (NCBI): domain Eukaryota; kingdom Metazoa; phylum Arthropoda; class Malacostraca; order Decapoda; family Parastacidae; genus Cherax; species Cherax destructor. The sequence goes on along the minus strand of WNWK01044663.1, from coordinate 1,748 downwards.
TACCTCGGTTTACGATATTTTTTCGTTCCAGAATGCTGTTCAAGTGCCATTACCAAACGAATTTATCCCCATAAGGAATAATGTAAAATAGACTAGTCCTTTTAGACCCCCAAAAATACACTTACAAAAGCATTTAAAAAAATAAACTTACATAAAAGGGCAAGTTTGGGGACCATCGTAAACCGAGGTACCACTGTATAACTTAGTATTTCAAACTGATTCAATGATCTTCTGTGTTGTGGAGTGACTGAATAGAGATGGTGCAAAGTTCCTTCTGTTGTAATGTATAAATATCAGGCACATACAAACATTTGTATTTAAATATTAAATAAAAAATCATACACTTAAAAATTACAAAAAAAAAAAAAAACACTGGAAAGGTGATTATGTCTTGAAAATAATAAATTCCTTTTATTTGCTTTTTTTTACACACTTGTCTCCCACTGAAGTAGAATGACCTAAGAAAAAAAAGGAAACACATTAATCATCATTCTTTCAATCACTGTCTAGCCAGAAGTGTGCTGACACCATAGTTCAGATGACCCTCCCACCCACACCACCCCTCCTTCAGAGTGAAGGCTCTGTACTTTTCAACTCCAGGACTCTAGTCCAGCTAACCAGTTTCCTTGAATTTCTTCATACGCATTAATGTGCCCACATTACAACAGCACATTATTATTATTATGTTCCCAGGGAAGCATTAAGTCTGTAAGGTATATCAAAGGTATAAAGGGTTAGAGAGAGTTTGATTAATGGGAGGTAATGAGGTCTGACCCAAGGAAGGGAAGGGTAGTTTTTATTCCATGAATGAAGACCAATCACCAGTATCAAGGGATGACAATTATTAAGATGATATGTGATGAAATTACCTTTGAGGATAAGGAAAGATGGACTCTCGGGTAACCAGAGTACACTCAGGAGGAGTACCATAGGAATGACAATGTTGACAAAGGCCACTATAAAGTAGCGAGCATTGTAGCCCACAGCCATCGTCACCAGCTGACCTGCAATGAAATACTTCACATCACCATTCTTACATATTAAAGGATAACAGTACCAACAAGTACTATATGAATAAGACACACATGCAACACTTATTTATCATCATAGAGATGGGCCCCTCCTATACAGCAGGTTAGGTTCTAGGCTACTGCTGTAAACATAAAATTGCTGTAAAGTGAAACACCACCCTTTTTTTCACTTTCAAAAGCATTTAAAACCCTGATAACATGTTTACACTCACATATTAAGTGAGCAGTAGAGCTAGGCCTTAAAAATGCATATACGTACACTACACACATTACTTACCTTAAAATATTTTCTTTCTTAGCTTATAGTGAGTGGTGAATATATTTATTGTAGGAAGACTGAATAAATGAAGAATGGGTATAATTGAAAACTGCTTCATTAGCAAACCACAATAAAGCTGGGCACTGTAAAGTGGGGCCCTCCTGCAGATGTGTTCTGCCAACCACTGTCTTCATCATATACAATATTATTCTCTGTATTAAACTGATAAAGCCACTGGTTGGCAAAACATCTCCACAAGAAAAATAATAATGACAAGTGTTGGACGTGTCTCATTCATCACCGTTCTCATTTCAAAACTCCGCAAAATATCAATATTCACTTAGTTCATTAAACATTTTCTTTTAATTCCCACATGTTCCACTGTCATCACATGTATTATTACTCTACATACTGACATTAAAAAAATACTAATTTTTCATAAGTACAATACAGTGGAA
>WNWK01044662.1:0-15013 GCA_009830355.1 Cherax destructor | reverse complement strand
GATTAGGGCATCCATGGTTGGTTACTTCTTTCTTTTGTTTTAAAGAAAAGAAAGAAAAAAAAATAAAAAAAAAAAAGAAAAAAAAGGGGGGAAACGGGGAGGAAAGCCCCGGGAAAATGAAAGGGGGAAAATCCCCTGCCCCCAATAGGACCTCAACACCACAAGGGGGCAGATGCTGCAGGGAAACCCCGTCCATACCCCCCCTTCATCCAGAAACCACTTTCCCGGGATAGCAACCCCTCCACCGAAGGACGGGGATATCCCATAAAGCATACCGCCTTGGGACCCCCCCGGGGAACCCCAAAGGTGGCCTCAGAGATACCCCCGCCCCCAAAAGATCCCCCCTTCCCCGGGGAAACCGGGGGGATGGGGAACCCCCCAGGCGATCCAGTTTCCCCGGGAAAACTACACCACCGCCAAAAACCCTCAACGGAATGGGATGGACCACGGTCCCTTTCCCCTTACCTGGGAAACCCAGAATGCCTGTGGAAGCTAAAAAAGGGAAGGAAAAAAAGGGGGGGGATAGGAGGGGGGAAAGGGAAAAAGGGAGGATGGAGGAGATGGATGGGGGGGGGATTGGGGGAATTAGGTTCGTATGGGGAAAAAAGGAAAAATTTTTCCTCGACCAAACCCTTCCCAAAAGGGCCCCCTTGAAGAGGAAAAAAACCCTAAAAGCACGTTACACTAACAAAATTAAAATACAAAAAAAAAAAAAAAACTCTAACCACTACATCTTGCTTCTCTGCTGGGGTCCTCTCAGTAAAACACCCATCTGCCCTGCCGGGCCCACTCAAAGGGAAAAAAAACCGCCCATTCAGAATACCGGAGCTATGAACATTTTTTTTTTTTTATTTTTACCAGCACCTGCGACATCAATTAAATAAATATCGTTTAACTCTTCGAACTGCTGCAATATTTTGCGTGCATCTTACCGCCTGGATAGTACCCATAATATTTTACTTGTGTATGGGTAAATTTATAACTATAAAAAAGTTAAAAACATCGAATCATTGGAAGCTTTGCCATAACTGGAGGATGATTCATCTGATAGCTTTCAAATTTTCAACATTGGTGTAATTTCCTGAATGAAAGGTTCACGCTGTTATTGGGTGGCTTAAGCCGAAATTTGTAAATTTTACCTAATCGGCACGACATATAATATATATATATATATATATTAACACATCAGCCGATTCCCACCAAGGCAGGGTGGCCCGAAATAGAAAAACTTTCACCATCATTCACTCCATCACTGTCTTGCCAGAAGGGTGCTTTACACTACAGTTATAAAACTGCAACATTAACCCCTCCTTCAGAGTGCAGACACTGTACTTCACATCTCCAGGACTCAAGTCCGGCCTGCCGGTTTCCCTGAATCCCTTCATAAATGTTACTTTGCTCACACTCCAACAGCACGTCAAGTATTAAAAACCATTTGTCTTCATTCACTCCTATCAAATACGCTCACACATGCTTGCTGGAAGTCCAAGCCCCTCGCACACAAAACTTCCTTTACCCCCTCCCTCCAACCTTTCCTAGGCCGACCCCTACCCCGCCTTCCCTCCACTACAGATTTATACACTCTCGAAGTTATTCTGTCTGTTCCATTCTCTACATGTCTGAACCACCTCAAAAACCCCTCCTCAGCTCTCTGGATAATAGTTTTGGTAATCCTGCACCTCCTCCTAATTTCCTAACTCGAATTCTCTGCATTATATTCACCCACATTGACCTCAGACATGACATCTCCACTGCCTCCAGCCTTCTCCTCGTTGCAACATTCATCACCTATACTTCACACCCATATAAGAGTGTTGGTATAACTATACTCTCATACATTCCCTCTTTACTTCCATGGACAAAGTTCTTTGTCTCCACAGACTCAGTGCTACACTCACCCTTTTCCCTCATCAATTCTATGATTCACCTCATCCTTCATAGACCCATCTGCTGACATGTCCACTCCCAAATATCTGAATACATTCACCTCCTCCATACTCTCTCCCTCCAATCTGATATGCAATCTTTCGTCACCTAATCTTTTTGTTATCCTCATCACCTTACTCTTTCCTATATTCACTTTCAATTTTCTTCTTTACACACCCTAGCAAATTAATCCACCAACCTCTGCAACTTCTCTTCAGAATCTCCCAAAAGCACAGTGTCATCAGCAAAAGCAACTGTGACAACTCCCACTTTGTATTTGATTCTTTATCTTTTAACCCCACACCTCTTGCCAAGACCCTCGCATTCACTTCTCTTACAACCTCATTTATAAATATATTGAACAACCACGGTGACATCACACATCCTTGTCTAAGGCCTACTTTTACTGAGAAATAATCTCCCTCTCTCCTACACACTCTAACCTGAGCCTCACTATCCTCATAAAAGCTCTTCACTGCTTTCAGTAACCAACCTCCTATTCGATACACCTTCAACATCTGCCACATTGCCTCCCTATCCACCCTATCATACGCCTTTTCCAAAATCCATAAATGCCACAAAATCCTCTTTATCCTTATCCAAATACTGTTCACCTATATGTTTCACTGTAAACACTTGGTCTACACACCCCCTACCTTTCCTAAAGGCCCCTTGTTTATCTGCTATCCTGCTTTTTGTGTTACTCTTAATTCTTTCAATAATAACTCTACCATACACTTTACAAAGTACACTCAACAGACTTATTCCCTTATAATTTTTGCACTCTCTTTTGTCCTTAATAAGTCCTCTTAAGTTCTTTCTAAAATTTTCTCTTATACGTTTAAAGATATATTTTTTCATTTATGTTAATGTACAAATTAATAATTTTGTACCAAAAGAACCTTAGAAAACTTACCTAACCTTATCATAACAAGCGTAATTTAATTTAGCTAATGCAACCAAATATATTTTAGATAAGTTTGCAGTAATTTAATAAACAAACACAATTAAAAATATTTTTTTTCGTTAAGTTCAGAATGATTTTTGCGAAATTATTGCATACACAAATTTTCGCTTGCCTAATTCGCAAGAAGAGCGTTGCTATTTAAGCCAAAATCGCAAGTTTTACCTATTTGGCACTTATATATATATATATATATATATATATATATATATATATATATATATATATATATATATATATATATATATATATCTCGTGCCATATTTCGTAACTCACATTGTAAGAAAGTAATTAAAAGGCTCCTCTTCGTCTTGCTAAAATAATGCTAAAACTCATTTAAAAGCTCGCTTTTCCTAGATAATATAATGGTACTCTTGGGCAAGATCCCAAATTCACGACATTGTATATCCTTGGCCAGAGGTGGCCAACCTTTTTGAGTGCGCACAAATTGGAGAAAATTTTCTGAAAAATTCTCTAAGATGTCTATGATAATTTAGAGTTAGTTTTATATTATTAGTTTTATATTATTAGTTTTATTATTATTATTATTATTATTTGTATATATTAGTAATAGCATTTTTACATTAGTATTTTACAAGATATACAATATTTTTGAAAACATTCTTAGAAATTTCTTCAGGAAACTAAAAGCCCTTCAGAATTGTATAAATTTGATAGCTTTATTGTTATTCAAAACTAAAAATTCACAAGAGGTAAGATTAATGAATTAGTGACAGTGATAATATACCATTATTTTAAAAAAGAAGAGTAGTCAATTAGCTTTGCTAAGTGTATCCATTCTTGTACCTTGTAAGCACAGTATAAAATAATAAATCAAAGAAATATAAATAAGTGTATTATATTCTCAGTGAGATTTTTTGCTGCTGCGTCAACGATAACATATTTTTTTGAGGCATATGCATTTTTTTGAGAGTTATGCATACAGCATTAGTTTCATCAGTAAGTTTACTCTTATAATTAGATTCCTATAATTTGACTCCTCTAGACTTATAATAATAATAATAATAATAATAATAATAATAATAATAATAATAATAATAATAATAATAATAATAATAATAATAATAATAATAATAATAATAATAATAATAATAAATCTTTATTTACTACAAGTACATGTACATGGTATACAGGCCTAGCTGACATCAATGACATACTACTATATAGAAAGCCGCTTGTTATGTAGAGCATTATACAAATGTGACCGGAGAAAACGATGGTCAGAACTGAAACAAAAATTCTTGTGGCAGAAATGCATGCCAAATGCAATTTTTTTTTTCCATGAGCCAGGTTGGGCACGTGTCATAGGCTGTTATAAGCCAGCTCTTACTTTTTTTGCTACAAACTTCGTCTTATTATTATAAGTGACACCTGACTAGTTTAGCACGTCTTGTGGGCCTAATGTCAGTTTCTATTTATTCCTAAATTCTTTCCTTAACAAATGTCAAGGAAAGATTTTATATTATTTCTTGGATCATAATCCATACACCTACTCTGAAGTTAAGAATTTGAAGGGACAATACCGTGACTGGAACAATACCGTGACTGGAACAATACCGTGACTGGAACAATACCGTGACTGGAACAATACCGTGACTGGAACAATACCGTGACTGGAACAATACCGTGCGTGGAACAATACCGTGACTGGAACAATACCGTGACTGGAACAATACTGTGACTGGAACAATACCGTGACTGGAACAATACAGTGACTGGAACAATACAGTGACTGGAACAATACACTAACTAGCTAATGGTACAAGTCGGACCTAAATTTCGTCGTAAGTTTGAGTCTCCTATATGCGGGTTATTTGTTTTATTCTGAAGTGTTTGAAACTGAAACGTGTCTGGCCTTCAGGAGTGTAGAGCATCACTGCCATATATGTACGTTGATAATAACTAGAGTCAAGGAAGGTGTTCTTGACGAATATGAGGTGATTTATGTTAACTCTCATTGTGCATTTCATTTTTTTTGGAGAAAGCAAGGACAGAAATATGCAAAAATTGATAAAGAAGAGTAAATTGCCTTTCATACGTAGTGTAGGGCAGCTCAGGCAGAAACTCATGAGTTATTCCAGCTCATTCTAAACAAGGAATTTTACAACCGTCTTCCTCCAAATGTTCTGGAATAATTATGAGATCGCCCTTGTTCTGAAGTATTTGAGATGAATATCATAGTGGATAATTATGACGTGACTCATAAGATTTTACAGACGAAAACTCATCCAAATAAAAATTTACACAGAAGTGAAAGTAAGGACGGGATTGCAGGATTTACTGCCTCTTCTTCACAGGTGAAGAACTTGCATACTCCACCTTCCACTACCTTACTTGCAGAAATTTCTAAATCGTGTGACTCAGTCTCTGGAGAAAGACAGAAGAAAGGTAAGAGAAGGAGAAACCTCAGATGTTATTACTCTAAAAATTGAGGGAATACTAGGGAGTATTGCTGTGACTTAGAAAATAATACTAAAAACGCAAGTGCTCCTGTCACCACTGTATGTACTCCACCTCCTGACGACATCAGGGTTATGAGTGCCTGTATCATAGCCACAGTTTATCTCCTCTCCTCCTAATGTCCCTGATCAAGAGAGATGAATGCAAGCAGATAAATTGTCCTAGGAACATATGCGCCCTGCAGTGAGGCACTTATGTTCAACCTAAATGCCTGGACCATAAAAATGTAAAAGGAAGTAATATGTTTTCGTGATTCAGGTGCATTTTTAATATTAACTTGCGCTGCCTGAGCGTCTGGTTAATAGTTCACCACTTGTTCATCCTGTGAACAATTGTGAGCAGTTGTGCAAAACGCTGGATTATAAAGGTCACAAAGGGTCTGTCAGTCCCCACTTGAAATAGTTAAATCACAAAGAATATATTACAGTCATTCATATATTCACAGTTTCTTCATATAACTTATATACATAATGCAATATGTAGACACAACCTCAAAAAATAAAGTTTGCTATTACCTCTAACTCATTTGTCATTACTGGCTTGGTCTCTTCAAAAACAACTAATGTATAGAGTCGACACAAAATGTGGATAAATTCTTAAGATCTCAGATAACTCATCATTAACAATGAAATGATTTTACATATCCTGAAACATTTGCATATAGCTTTCTCTTAAAGGCTGGACGTTTCGACACTGTATAATACATTGTTCCAGTGTACTGCTCTGTTTCTGTCCACGTTACCGGTATCTCTAGAGAAACAGTAAAGGCAGAGATACTTACAGCTTAGCCTTAGTCGATCAGCAATATCATCTTGCAATTTACTGACCACGTTACTTTCTCCATATATAAATGCTAAAATGGACACATTTTATTATGATGGACATTTTATCTACCAGTTCCAATCTGTACCGTTGTACTTGAAACTCGTTTGATAGTTCACTGAGGTTGTTTGCTTTTGTGAGAAACTGTTTTCAGTAATTAATGTAAATTTAAATTGTCACAGTTTCCTTGGAGTGAGATTAATAAGTTGAGGAAGCCTAGGGAACAAATGGATTTGACAGTTAAAAATAGGAGAGGAGACTTATTAAATGGAGAGTTAGAGGTATCGGGAAGATGGAGGGAATATTTTGATGAGTTGTTAAATGTTGATGAAGACAGGGAAGCTGTGATTTCGTGTATAGGGCAAGGAGGAATAACATCTTGTAGGAGTGTGGAAGAGCCAGTTGTGAGTGTGGGGGAAGTTCGTGAGGCAGTGGGTAGAATGAAAGGGGGTAAGGCAGCTGGGATTGATGGGATAAAGATAGAAATGTTAAAAGCAGGTGGGGATATAGTTTTGGAGTGGTTAGTGCTATTATTTAATAAATGTATGGAAGAGGGAAAGGTACCTAGGGATTGGCAGAGAGCGTGTATTGTTCCTTTGTATAAAGGCAAAGGGGACAAAAGAGATGCAAAAATTATAGGGGAAAAGTCTGTTGAGTGTACCTGGTAAAGTGTATGGTAGAGTTATATTGAAAGAATTAAGAGTAAGACAGAAAGCAGGATAGCAGATGAACAAGGGGGCTTTAGGAAAGGTAGGGGTGTGTAGATCAAGTGTTTACAGTGAAACATATAGGTGAACAGTATTTGGATAAGGGTAAAGATGTTTTTGTGGCATTTATGGATTTGGAAAAGGCGTATGATAGGGTAGATAGGGGGCAATGTGGCAGATGTTGCAGGTGTATGGAATAGGAGAAGGTTACTGAAAGCAGTGAAGAGTTTTTATGAGGATAGTGAGGCTCAGGTTAGAGTGTGTAGGAGGGAAGGGGACTATTTCCGAGTAAAAGTGGGCCTTAGACAAGGATGTGTGATGTCACCGTGGTTGTTCAATATATTTATAGATGGGGTTGTAAGAGAAGTGAATGCGAGGGTCTTGGCAAGAGGTGATGGGCTAAAAGATAAAGAAGCAAATACAAAGTGGGAGTTGTCACAGTTGCTTTTGCTGATGACACTGTGCTTTTGGGAGATTCTGAAGAGAAGTTGCAGAGGTTGGTGGATGAATTTGGTAGGGTGAGAAAAAGAAGAAAATTGAAAGTGAATATAGGAAAGAGTAAGGTGATGAGGAAAAACAAAAGAATAGGTGACGAAAGATTGGATATCAGATTGGAGGGAGGGGTATGGAGGAGGTGAATGTATTCAGATATTTGGGAGTGGACATGTCGGCGGATGGGTCTATGAAGGATGAGGTGAATCATAGAATTGATGAGGGTAAAAGGGTGAGTGGAGCACTTCGGAGTCTGTGGAGACAAAGAACCTTGTCCATGGAAGTAAAGAGAGGAATGTATGAGAGTATAGTTATACCAACGCTCTTATATGGGTGTGAAGCAACGAGGAGAAGGCTGGAGGCAGTGGAGATGTCATGTCTGAGGTCAATGTGTGGTGTGAATATAATGCAGAGAATTCGGAGTTTGGAAATTAGGAGGAGGTGCGGGATTACCAAAACGATTGTCCAGAGAGCTGAGGAGGGGTTGTTGAGGTGGTTTGGACATGTAGAGAGAATGGAACGAGACAGAGTGACTTCGAGTGTATAAATCTGTAGTGGAGGGAAGGCGGGGTAGGGTCGGCCTAGGAAAGGTTGGAGGGAGGGGTAAAGGAAGTTTTGTGTGCGAGGGGCTTGGACTTCCAGCAAGCATGTGTGAGCGTATTTGATAGGAGTGAATGGAGGCATATGGTTTTTAATACTTGACGTGCTGTTGGAGTGTGAGCAAAGTAACATTTATGAAGGGATTCAGGAAACCGGCAGGCCGGACTTGAGTCTGGAGATGGAAGTACAGTGCCGGCACTCTGAAGGAGGGGTGTTAATGTTGCAGTTTTATAACTGTAGTGTAAAGCACCCCTCTGGCAAGACAGTGATGGAGTGAATGATGATGAAAGTTTTTCTTTTTCGGGCCACCCTGCCTTGGTGGGAATCGGTGATGTGTTAATAAAAAAAATAAAAATATATATATACATATATATATATATATATATATATATATATATATATATATATATATATATATATATGTCGTGCCGATTAGGTAAAACTTGCGATTTTGGCTTAAATAGCAACGCTCACCTTGCCATATAAGACAAGTAAAAATTTGTGTATGCAATAATTTCGCAAAAATCATTCTGAACCTAACGAAAAAAATATATTTCATTGTGTTTGTTTATTATTAAATTAATGTTAACGTATCTAAAATATATTTAGTTGGGTTAGGCTAAATTAAATTGCGTTTGTTATAATAAGGTTAGGTAGGTTTTCAAAGTTTCTCTTGGTACAAAATTATAATTTTTACATTAACATAAATGAAAAAAATATATCTTTAAACGTATAAGAGAAAATTTTAGAAAGGACTTAATTTTAAATGAGTTCTTGCTAATTGACCAGTTTTACCTAATCGGCACGACATATATATATATATATATATTTTTTTTTATTAACACATCGGCCGATTCCAAGCCCCTCGCACACAAAACTTCCTTTACCCTCTCCCTCCAACCTTTCCTAGGCCGACCCCTACCCCGCCTTCCCTCCACTACAGATTTATACACTCGAAGTTATTCTGTCTCGTTCCATTCTCTCTACATGTCCAAACCACCTCAACAACCCCTCCTCAGCTCTCTGGACAATCGTTTTGGTAATCCAGCACCTCTTCCTAATTTCCAAACTCCGAATTCTCTGCATTATATTCACACCACACATTGACCTCAGACATGACATCTCCACTGCCTCCAGCCTTCTCCTCGTTGCTTCACACCCATATAAGAGCGTTGGTATAACTATACTCTCATACATTCCTCTCTTTACTTCCATGGACAAGGTTCTTTGTCTCCACAGACTCCGAAGTGCTCCACTCACCCTTTTCCCCTCATCAATTCTATGATTCACCTCATCCTTCATAGACCCATCCGCCGACATGTCCACTCCCAAATATCTGAATACATTCACCTCCTCCATACTCTCTCCCTCCAATCTGATATCCAATCTTTCGTCACCTATTCTTTTTGTTATCCTCATCACCTTACTCTTTTCTATATTCACTTTCAATTTTCTTCTTTTACACACCCTACCAAATTCATCCACCAACCTCTGCAACTTCTCTTCAGAATCTCCCAAAGCACAGTGTCATCAGCAAAAGCAACTGTGACAACTCCCACTTTGTATTTGCTTCTTTATCTTTTAGCCCAACACCTCTTCCCAAGACCCTCGCATTCACTTCTCTTACAACCCCATCTATAAATATATTGAACAACCACGGTGACATCACACATCCTTGTCTAAGGCCCACTTTTACTGGGAAATGTCCCCTTCCCTCCTACACACTCTAACCTGAGCCTCACTATCCTCATAAAAACTCTTCACTGCTTTCAGTAACCTTCCTCCTATTCCATACACCTGCAACATCTGGCCACATTGCCCCCTATCACCCTATCATACGCCTTTTCCAAATCCATAAATGCCACAAAAACATCTTTACCCTTATCCAAATACTGTTCACCTATATGTTTCACTGTAAACACTTGGTCTACACACCCCCTACCTTTCCTAAAGCCCCCTTGTTCATCTGCTATCCTGCTTTCTGTCTTACTCTTAATTCTTTCAATAATAACTACCATACACTTTACCAGGTACACTCAACAGACTTATTCCCTATAATTTTTGCACTCTCTTTTGTCCCCTTTGCCTTTATACAAAGGAACAATACACGCTCTCTGCCAATCCCTAGGTACCTTACCCTCTTCCATACATTTATTAAATAATAGCACTAACCACTCCAAAACTATATCCCCACCTGCTTTTAACATTTCTATCTTTATCCCATCAATCCCATCTGCCTTACCCCCTTTCATTCTACCCACTGCCTCACGAACTTCCCCTACACCCACAACTGGCTCTTCCACACTCCTACAGATGTTATTCTTCCTTGCCCTACACAGAAATCACAGCTTCCCTGTCTTCATCAACATTTAACAACTCCTCAAAATATTCCTCCATCTTCCCGATACCTCTAACTCTCCATTTAATAACTCTCCTCTCCTATTTATAACTGTCAAATCCATTTGTTCTCTAGGCTTCCTCAACTTATTAATCTCATTCCAAAACTTTTTCTTATTTTCAACAAAATTTGCTGATAACATCTCACCCACTCTCTCATATGCTCTCTTTTTACATTGCTTCACCACTCTTTTAACCTCTCTTTTTCTCTCCATATACTCTTCCCTCCTTGCATCACTTCTACTTTGTAAAAACCTCTCATATGCTAACTTTTTTCTCCCTTACTACTCTCTTTACATCATCATTCCACCAATCGCTCCTCTTCCCTCCCGCACCCACTCGCCTGTAACCACAAACTTCTGCTGAACACTCTAACACTACATTTTTATATCTACCCCATACATTTTCGACCCCATTGCCTACACTCTCACTAGCCCATCTATCCTCCAATAGTTGTTTATATCTTACCCTAACTGCCTCCTCTTTTAGTTTATAAACCTTCACCTCTCTCTTACTTACTGATTCTATTTTCCTTGTATCCCATCTACCTTTTACTCCCACTGTAGCTATAACTAAAAAGTGATCTGATATATCTGTGGCCCCTCTATAAACATGTACATCCTGAAGTCTACTCAACAGTCTTTTATCTACCAATACATAGTCCAACAAACTACTGTCATTACGCCCTATATCATATCTTGTATACTTATTTATCCTCTTTTTCTTAAAATATGTATTACCTATAACTAAACCCCTTTCTATACAAAGTTCAATCAAAGGGCTCCCATTATCATTTACACCTGGCACCCCAAACTTACCTACACACCTCTCTGCATGTTTCTCCCACTTTAGCATTTAGGTCCCCTACCACAATTACTCTCATTTGGTTCAAAAGTTCCTATACATTCGCTTAACATCTCCCAAAATCTCTCTCTCTCCTCTACACTCCTCTCTTCTCCAGGCATACAGCTTATTATGACCCACTTTTCGCATCCGACCCTTATTTTAATCCACATAATCCTTGAATTTACACATTCATATTCCCTCTTTTCCTTCCATAACTGATCCTTCAACATTATTGCTACCCCTTCCTTAGCTCTAACTCTCTCAGATACTCCTGACTTAATCCCATTTATTTCTCCCCACTGAAACTCGCCTACCCCCTTCAGCTTTGTTTCGCTTAGGGCCAGGACATCCAACTTTTTTCATTCATAACATCGGCAATCATCTCTTAATTATCATCCGCACTACATCCACGCACATTCAGACAACTCCAGTTTTATAAAAATTTTTCTTCTTCTCGTTTTTAGTAGATTTGTAACAGGAGAAGGGTTACTAGCCCATTGCTCCCGGCATCTTAGTCGCCTCATACGACACGCATTGCTTATCGAAGGAAAGATTCTTTTCCATTTCTAAATTATATATATATATATATATATATATATATATATATATATATATATATATATATATATATATATATATATATATATATATATATATATATATAAAAAGTTTGTCGCTTAAATGAAAGGGAAAAAGTAAGGAAACTGACTTAATTTTAAAATTTTTCATTAATTACCAAAAAAGCCACAAAAAACAAACAACCTAGTGAACTATTTAAAATAAAATGTCGGGCCCCAATAGAAAACGGTCAAAGGGGGAAGAAAATATTAAAATTAAAATTTTTAAAATTTTTTTTTTATATTTTTTTTAAAAAATAATTTTTTTTTCCCCAAAAAAAATTTATGTTTTAAAATAAAAAAAATTTTTTTTTTTAAAATTTTGGTTTTTTAAAAAAAGAGGGGGAAACCTTTGAAACCCCTCCCTTTTTTATAATTTTTTTAAAAATATATATATATATATATATATATATATATATATATATATATATATATATATATATATATTTTATTTTCGTGGGAATGGTAAAACTTGGGCGATTTTTTAAAATAGCAACCTTTTTTAATATAAGGGAACAAATTTTTGTATCAATAAATTTTCCCAAAGTATTCAAATAACGAAAAATATATTTCATTGTTTTTTTAAAATTATTAAAATTTATTGAAATATTTATTTGGGATTGGTAAATTAAATTACGTTGTTAAAAAAGGTTAGGTAAGTTTCTAAGGTACTTTTGTAACAAAATTATTTTTTTTACATTAACATAAATGAAAAAAAAATTTATCTTTAAACATGTAAAAAAAATTTTAAAAAGGATTAATTTTAAAGAGTTTTGGTAATTGACCAGTTTTACCTATTCGGCAGGACATTATATATATATTAATAGTGTGCCATTATGATAAAGGTATTGGGGTTGGAAGCAGGGGGGGTTGTCGGTTTATCCTGGCCTTGCCTGAGTGGAAAAATAGGATTTTGTCTCATAGAACTCTCAGAACCCTTTGTTAAGCAATCAATATATGAAGTTCTCTGAGAAAAATCCTTAAATATATTCGCCCTAAGCCTAATGGTCAGATATATATGATGTTTCCCTGAGGCCGAAAACCAAGCTCGATTCCAAAAATCCCAATCTTTATTAAATCTTTTTTCTCCTGTAATTCATCGTTCACCTATCTTTCTCAGTATTATTATTATAATCAAAAGAAGGCTAAACCACAAGGGTTTACGCGGCACTTACTCAGTAATAACTAATACCTTTTAGGTTTTAAAGGCTTTTTCCTTTATCATTTTTTTTCTTTTATCCCCTTTTCCCCCTTATAAAAAGGAACTCTGCATGCCTTTGCCATTTCCCCATGCCTTCATCCTTTATGCATAAATTGAACAAATGTACCAAACGCTCCAAAATTTTATCCCTACCTGCTTTTAACATTTCTTTCTTAATCCCATCTATCCCAGCTGCTTTCCGCCTTGCATTTTGCCCACTACCACAGGCACCTCCCAGCCTATCATTGGCCCCTTTTCCCCTCTTCTAAAGCAAGTTATACGTCACTGCCAAATGCAAAATTCTCTTCGTCCCTCTCTTTAACATTTAACTATTAATCAAAATATTCTCTACATCTTCCCAGTACCTCCACCCCCCCCTTGAGGACTCCCTTCTTTTATTTTTTTAAATAATAAAACCATTTGTTTCTGGGCTTTCTTTTTTATTAATCTCATTCGTAATTTTTTTTTTTTTTTCTCAGACCTTTTTTTTATAAAACCTAACCTCCCCTAATTTCTCTTTTTTTAAACTGGCCTGGAGTTTTGGGCTCTTTTGCCATGGTTTAAACCCACTCGTTCCGTGGTTTCATTCGCTTTCTTTTGCCCAACCTACCACTCTTTTAACGTCCCTTTTTCACTCCAAATGCTCAACCCTCTGTACATCACTTCATTGCAAAAACCCCTTTCATGCTTCTTTTTTTTTACCCTTTCCATTCGCTTTATTTGTTATTCCCCTAAATGCTCCTCTTCCTTTTCCCCCACCCCCTTATCCCACAAACTCTTGTGCAGACTTTACTGAATTCAAAAACCCACCCAAACCCCCTCGACCCCCCTTTTCATCCCTTACTCTCCTAGCCTACCTTTTTCCCAGTAGTTATCATCTTCCCCCCTCTCTTGTAATTTTTAAATTTCACTTCTTCTTTCATAATAACATTCTCCATCTCTTTCTCTCATTGCAACTAATAATAATGATCTAACAAATCTTCTCTCTAAAAACATCATATCAAATGTGTTTACAAAATAACGTATCAAGTGTACTATATTTTTTCTTAATATACGTTCATTTTATCCCTGGCCTCCAACACCTACTACATCATCTACAAAAAATTTCTTCCCCCTTTTTTTTAGGTGTCCTACAGTAATTTTTTTTATTGATTAAAGGAGCATTTAGGTTAGGAAAATGCGTTCTAAACACCAAAAAATGTCTATTTTCTCCTACTTTTTTCCCCAGGTGATAAACCTAAAATTTTCCACTTTCCCTCCCCCTTTTATTATAATCCACATAATTTCTTATTTTTACATTCCCTTTTCTCGTTATCACTGACCATAATATTTCCCCCCCCTCTCATTTTCTAGTTAACGACCTGATCCCCCACCTCTCCACTGAAATTTCCTTATTTAGATTTTTTGTTGAAAGGACATCTGATTTCTTCCTTCATAAAATTCAAATTTTTTTTTACATCTGTACTACACACCCCACATTCAAAAACCCACTTTTAAAATTTTTTTCTGTCTTTTTAGTAATTTTACCGGGGAAGGGTTCCCCGGATCTCTAGCATTTTAGTCCTTTTTTCCCCACTCATGGCTTACGAAGGAGGAATTTCACTACTTCCTTTTGGAGATGAAAAAAAACACTATTCTTTTAGAAGTTGTGAAAATTCAGATGAGGTGTTTACAATACATATATAAAGTGTGTAGAAGAAATATGTGTACCGAAATAGCATCTTAGGTGGGCATCAATTACCGTAGGTGTTTTATCAACCATTTAATGAAAATGTTTTGTGTTAAACCATGTCATTTGGTCTAAAAAAACGGTGGAAAGTGCTGCGTGTAGTTAATAATTCAAAAATCTTACAACTTTCCAGTTATTATATCTCACCGCAGTGTGTTCAAACAGTATTCATTACCATAAAAATGGATTGAGAAACAGACAAAGGAAAAAATAAGAAATACTGTTGAAAAG
>WNWK01044661.1:0-15015 GCA_009830355.1 Cherax destructor | reverse complement strand
GGGCAATGCTTATTATAGAGGTATTGGGTTTTTTTTAAAAAAATTATTAATAAAAGTCAGTATCTGGGAAGTTGTCTATTTCTGTTTGCCAGTCAGTTTTTTGTCATAGCTTTTTATAAAGTTATTTATAGCTGTCTCATTATGTAATCTGAAGGAAACTTTAGTAGTCTCTAGTGGTAATTTTCGGGAGATTTGTTATGAGAAAGGTTGGGTAGTGGTCTGTGGTATTGTCTTATGCCTGATTTTAAGGGGGAATGGTGTTAGTCCAGATATGGTCTAATAGAGAGGCACAGGTCTCAGAGATTCTTGTAGGTTTTTTTTTGTCGGGAGCAGTAAGCGGGTTGCTCATAGTGTTTGTGAATTCAGTTACTTGTGGGTCCTGATCTTGAAGGTTTATATTGAAGTCTCCTGTGAGGATTAAGTGGTCTTTGTTCATGTGTGCATCAGTAATCATATTTCCCTAATTTTTAAATTAAATTGTTGAATGTTTGACTGTGGTAATCTATAGATGTTTATAATTGTGAGAGGTTTTTGTAGGTATTTGGTTTAAAACTTAGCTATTATATATTCTCCATATTCATCTTTTTCATGTATTGTTAATACATTCAAGCTGGTCTGAGTATAACATGGCTTTAAAAACCTCCTTGTTTGTCTGGCCTACAATTGTGTATGGCTGTGTAACCAGGAATGGCATAGATATCTTTTAGTATGAAGCTTTAACCAGGTTTCAGTGAGGTAATGATGGACATACTGGCCTGTGGTGGGGTTTAATAATGCTGTGATGTCATAAAAATGTTTGCTTAAAGATCTGACATTGTGTTAAAGATAGTTATGTTATTGTTGGTTTTTGGGTAGTTTTTTTAGCTGTGGTCTGTTGCTTTTCCCAGAGGGAAATTTGCAGCTCCAGTTGTTAGCCCCCACCCTTGGGCTGCTCCACCAACTCTTCCACATTCTCACCACTCACCTAAAACCCCAGGCTGTTCCCCAATGCCACAATATCTTCCACAACATCTTCCACAACAGGCATGGGTCATCAGGGTCAGCCCTTAAATCCTTAAAAGGGGCCTAGGAAATGCACGATGTTAAGTGATCTTTCCAGAACTCTCTTAGGGTCAATGCAGAGTCATTGGTCATATTAAAGCACCTCTGAAACACTGCTTTAGTGTACAGTTTCTTGAAGTTTACAATGACCTGCTGGTCCATGGGCTGGATGAGAGGAGTGGTGTTGGGGAGGCAAGAACTTCACTGTGATGAAACTGAACTTTTCCCAAGTTGTGAGGATGAGCAGGAGCATTGTCCAGTACCAGGAACCTCGAGCCCCAAATTTTTTTCTGGGAGGTATTTCTTCACAGTGGGGCCAAAACCCCTCAAGTCAACCATTCCTTAAAATCTCCGTAGTGACCCATGCCTTGGTATTACCCTTTAATTACACACAAATTATTCTTGTCAACACTGTGTTTCTTGAAGGTTCTGGGATTTTCTGAGGATACCCCCCTAAAGGCTTCTTTTAAAATCACCACTGGCATTGGCACACATCTAAGAGTTAGCCTGTCTTTCATAGGCTTGTGTCCTGGCTGTCCCTTTTTTCCTCCTGGGGTAATGAAGGCCCTGTTGGGCATTTTTTTCCCAAAACAGGCCTGTTTCATCACAATTAAACACTTTTTGGGGGGAGGAATTCTTCAGCCTCTACGGGAAACCCCCACTCACAAATTTTTCAGCTGCACGTTTTTCGAGCTAGCTGCCTCACCATGCCCCACAACACTGTGTATGCCAGTACGTTTTTTTTAAAACCCCTCAAAAACCCGCCTTTGCTGGCTTTTAAAAACACCCCGCTTCACCACTGGTTGCAGGCATTGTCTTGGGCAAGATCTCGTGCAACTTCCTTGCCTTTTCACAAATTATCGCCATGGAAATACTATCACCCGCTATCTGTTTTTCATTGATCCACACCATCAGTAACTTTCAACCTCATCCACTGTTTTCGATCTTTGTTTCGTTAACAAATTAACCGCTTTTCAACATTAGCTTCCTTGATCTCATTTTTTTGCCAGGATAGTGCCGATAGTAGGGTGCACTTTTCTTGTACATCCCAAATCACTCAGAAAGTACGCCACTCATATTTTTCAACAATCTCCTTCTTCAGTTTTGATGGTGTTCCTCACTCCCCTTTCCCCTGGGGGGCCACTCGAAGCTTTTTGGACCCATGGTGACTTATTTCACAGTGACAATCCCAAACCACCAAAAAAGACACCAAATGTATTGTGAATGTTTGAAAAAGGGGCTGGGTAATGTTCTCTCAATGGGAAACAAAAGCTACAGTGGCGTCTTGCGCAGGCGCAGGCCAGGCGTGGAACAGGTGGACCGTCTAATACGTTTTGCTAACCGAGCTTTTTTGCTATCCGATTGTGAAAAAAACACCTTTTTTTGTTAACTAAACCTTTCGTTAACCCAAAGGGTTCTGTATATACGACCGAAACAGTCAAAGGGTTAATTAATTCCAGAAGACTGTTCGGAAAATGCTGTCCGAACGAATTTGTTCCCTTTAAAGGGAAAAATGTAAAATTTGAATTATCTGTTTCAGATCCCCAAAATACACTTACAAAAACAATTACAAAAAACACTTTTCATAATTGTTCGAGTTGGGAGCTGCTCGTATGTCGAGGTACCACTGTACTGGTTTTCAAAAAGAGTTGTGGATGCGTAGAACGGTCTTCTGAGTAGGGTGATCAAGGCTAGGACTTTGGATAGCTTTAAAAGAGATTGGACAAATGTACGGCAGGGGGGGGCTGGGGTTTTATTGGTGCCGTGGGTTCGGGAGTAAATTCTTTGGGGAGTTTAGGGGAGGGGGGGGGTTTTCTAAGGACCTGCCTTGTATGGACCAGTAGGCCTTCTGCAGTGTTCCTCCATTCTTATGTTCTTATGACTGACTGACTTGACTGGCTGGCTGACTTGACTTACGGCTTGACTGACTTGACTGGGAAAACGGCTTGACTTACCAACTTGACTGACGGCTTGACTGATTTAATGACTGACGGGCTGATTGGCTTGAAAGCTTGACTGACTGACTTTGCAAACACTGACTTGACTGACTGACTTACTGACTTGACCGACGGCTTGACTTACTGACTTGACTGACTGACTGACTTGACTGACTGGCTTGACTGACTTATGGTGACTGACTTATGACTGACTGACTTACTGACTTGACTGCTTTACTGATGGACTTAAAGTTAATTTTTTTCCAGGGGACCCAAAAATGGTGTCTAGAGCATCTGATCCCTTACCATTAGTTGTATAATTCCGGGAAAAAATAGAACAGAAATCCTTCAAAAACACACCCAGTACAACCATCGACTTGTAAAACCCTACCATCCACCTCAAGGGCCCCCAAATAACTCCACTCCCCACAATCATCCACAAACACCGCCCTCAATTTGGAAAATCAGGGCCCCCGGGTTAACGGCCCCCCAAACACTAACAATTAAAGGTTTTTTTTGCTTTTGGAAGGGATTTTTGGGGGGTTAAAAAAGCAATCAATTTAATTATTCTTATTTTAAAAATTTTGGTAAATTCTAATGTTTCATTTACTAAAATTATAGTTTTCCTAAAACCTTTTCATCAACGAGTACAAAAAAAATTTCAATTTCCTACCCAATAAGGGGGTCGAATTTAATTTGGCCAATTTCCCAAAAATTTTTAAAAAGATCCAATTTCAAAATGGGCCCAGAATAAATGAGACAGACATTCCGGGCACTCAAATAACATTTTATCTGTTCATTAGCCCTTCCCCACCCCTTTTCATTCTTTTTTTTCCTTTTTGAATTTTTTTTCCCAAAAAATAAAGATTTCTGTTATGTATACAACTATTTTTAAAAATGGTATAAAAAATTTATTTTAGAAATTCTCCCAGTTGGTGTAGGATGGGGATTTTTTACTCTTGAACAAGGAAAATCGAACATTTTCTTACTTTGGCCAGTTTCAAGGTACAGTGGTCTGCTATTTTTTCTTAGAAGCTTCAATGCCATTAAAAACGAATTTATCCCCTAGGAATAATGTAAAAAACAGTCCTTTTACACCCAAAAATACCTACAAAACATTTAAAAAAAACTTACATAAAGGCGATTTGGGGACCATCGTAACCGAGGACCCTGTATTTTCATGTGAAACCAGTCCAAATTATCTCTATTCTGAATATATCATCCATTCTATCTAAGAGACTAAGAAAACGAGAATACAACATAAATACTATAAAAATAGACCAAATTCTGTTTAAAACCAAAAACACGGTCAAATTTTTTTCTTTTGCACGTGTGGTGCAGGATTTTTCTAGGCCTACCAGCCTGTTTCTGCTTAATTTGAGGTGCTAGAATTTGGGCGTACTAGTACGACAAAACCCTGGCCTAAGGCGTACTAGTATGGCCAAACCCCAAAGGGTTAAAAACAAGGCAGGAGATATAAATAACTTACCACATTTTATGTACAAAAGCTTCATAACTATCACCAATAATTGCAACACTCTTTAACAAATCCATCAAAACCTCCACCTTCCCATCAATTCTTAAAATAGCAAGGGTCACCCCGATCCACAAAGGAGTAGATCAAGCAGACTTGAATAACTATAGACCAATATCTAACTTATCTCTGTCTCTAAAATCTTTGAAAAATTAATTCATAGACAGATCTGTTCCTATCTCGTCTCACACAACATACTCAACCCCTATCAGTTTGGATTCAGGACTAATAAAAGCACAAATGATGCTATTATACACATGCTAGAACTAATATACACCGCTCTCGAGAATAAAGCAGTCCCACTGGGAATCTTCATTGATTTACGTAAAGCTTTGATACAGTCGAACATGATTTGCTGCACATAAAATTAACACACTATGGCATAAGAGGGCACTCCTCAACTACCTAGTCATTCCTTAGTAACAGAAGCCAATATGTGTACACAAATGGAGGTAACTCTTCCACACAACCAATTACAGTCGGGGTCTTGCAAGGAAGTGTCCTTGGCCCACTCCTCTTCCTCATTTACATCAATGACCTACCGAATGCATCACAACTACTCAAACCCATATTATTTGCAGATGACACAACATACATCTTCTCTCATCCAAACCCAGTCATACTAGCCAACACTGTTAATACTGAATTGCAGAAAATATCTACCTGGATGATGACTAATAAGCTAACTCTCAATAATGACACCGTATATCATTCAGTTTGGAAACAGAGCTACAAATGTCCACTTAACATAACATTAAACGGTTCACTCATCCCAAACCTCACAGAGGGAACATTCCTAGGGATCCACCTTGACAGTAGCTTCAAATTCCAGACACATATACAACAAATTTCCAAGAAAATCTCCAAAACAATAGGCATACTATCAAAGATAAGAAACATGTTCCACCATCAGCTCTTTGCACTGTATCATTCACTCATTTACGCTTATCTCACCTATGGAATTTGTGCATGGGGATCAACAACATTCAATCACCTAAGACCACTAATAACCCAACAAAAGGCTGCAGTCAGAATGATAACAAATTCCCACCCAGACAACATACTCCACCAATATTCAAAAGTCTAAAACTACTCACCATCAAGAACATTTATACTTATTATTGTGCCTACAACATTTATAGAACACTAAACTCAAACATAAACCCTCCACTCAAACTTCTCCTCACCAATCTTTAAAAGACGCACGCACCATAACACTAGACACAGATCACTGTTTCATGTACCCCGTGTCCCTATCACACTGTTCAAAACTCTATGCACATAAATGCCCCAAAATTTGGAATTCATTACCAGTAAATGGTAAAGCAACCTGGTCTGAACATCACTTAACCTTCAGGTTTCGCCTAACTAGTACGGCTTTCGCGCCAGTGTTTTTTTCATACTAGTACGCCTAAACCAGCGCCCTCAAATCAATGGCAACAGGCTGGTAGGCCTAGATGTGAGAGAATGGGTCTGTGCAGTCAGTGTGCACAGTATAAAAATCCTGCACCACACAGTGCATAATGAGGAAAAAAACTGACCGTGTTTTTGGTTTAAACAGCGACTTTGCAGTCTATTTTCATATAGTATTTATGCTTGTATTCTCGTTTTCTTAGTCTCATTTGATAGAATGAATGATATATTACAGAAATAGAGATAATTTGGACTGGTTTCACGATGACAAGTACCTTGAAACAGCGCAAAGTAGCGAAAATGTTTGATTTTTGCCGATGTTCAAGAGTAAACAAATCACGCCATGCGTCCAATACACATCACCTGGGTAGTCTAATATTCTTGCACAAGTGCTCTGATATTATTTATACCATCTTTACAATGATGCAGTTGTATACATAACAGTAAATCTTCTATTTTTTGAGAATAAAAATTCAAAATGGAAAGCAAAAATAATGTAAGAGTGACCTGGAGACGTGACTAATGAACAGATAAAATGTTATTTTAGTGCCAGGAATGTCTGTCTCGTTTATTCTGGACCCTATTTTGAAATTGGCATCTTTTGAAATTTGTGTGAAATTGGCCAAATTGCCAATTTCTGACCACCTTATTGGGTAGTTGAAATTGGTAAATTGGCAGTTTCTTATACTCAATTGATAGAACAAGTGGAATTCTAGCAAAATAGCTATAATTTTAGTAGACTGAAACATTGGAATTTGCCGAAAATAGGGCTCAAAGTAAGCGAAATCGATGATGCGTAAATGTAATTGATACCGCTAACTTTGCGAGAGCATAATTCCGTTAGTTTTCCATCAAATCTCATAATTTTGGTGGTGTTATGATTGGAAAAAGATTATCATTTCATAAGAAAAAATAATTTTTTTTTTTTCCGAAAAATTTGCAACCCTGAGAACGAGTTTGGGAGAGGGCCTCGCGACCCTGAAAGGGTTAAGACTCTTCTCAAAAACCACATACTCACCCTAAACTAAAAACTCAATAACCAATACTTAACTTTACCAAATAATATAGTCATCCCTTGGTTTTCGATTGTCCCAGTTTTTGCCGATTTTGGTTTTCGCTCACTTTTTTCGTCTCAGTTTTCGCCGATGGTATGGAACCTGTCCACCAGTGCCACGCACATACAAAGGCCGTAGACCGCCACCCACGCACATTGTCACACAGTCTAGCATTGTTTATGCTTGAGTGAACATCATCCCAGGAGTTCATACAAAACATTTATTAACAATTCATTGTTTTTGGCCCTTGATTATTGTGTGTGACTACTAAATAAGCTACCATGGGCCCAAAGAAAGCTCCTAGTGCCAGTCCTTTGGTAAAGAAAGTGAGAAACACAATGGAGTTTAAGAGTAGCAGTCATGCAGGGAGTGTAGCAGGTATGCAGGGAGTGTAGCATGAATGCAGGGAGTGTAGCATTTATGCAGGGAGTGTAGCATGTATGAAGGGAGTGTAGCATGTATGCAGGGAGTGTAGCATGTATGCAGGGAGTGTAGCATGTATGCAGGGAGTGTAGCAGGTATGCAGGAAGTGTAGCAGGTATGCAGGGAGTGTAGCAGGTATGCATGGAGTGTAGCATGAATGCAGGGAGTGTAGCATGTATGCAGGGAGTGTAGCATGTATGCAGGGAGTGTAGCATGTATGCAGGGAGTGTAGCATGTATACAGGGAGTGTAGCATGTATGCAGGGAGTAGTAGCATGTATGCAGGGAGTGTAGCATGTATGCAGGAGTGTAGCATGTATGCAGGGAGTGTAGCATGTATGCAGGAGTGTAGCAGGTATGCAGGGAGTGTAGCATGAATGCAGGGAGTGTAGCATGTATGCAGGGAGTGTAGCATGTATGCAGGGAGTGTAGCAGGTATGCAGGGAGTGTAGCATGTATGCATGGAGTGTAGCATGTATGCAGGGAGTGTAACATGTATTCAGGAGTGTAGCATGAATGCAGATAGTGTAGCATGTATGCAGGAGTGTAGCATGTATGCAGGGAGTGTAGCATGTATGCAGGGAGTGTAGCATGTATGCAGGTAGTGTAGCAGGTATGCAGGGAGTGTAGCATGAATGCAGGGAGTGCAGCATGTATGCAGGGAGTGTAGCATGTATGCAGGGAGTGTAGCAGGTATGCAGGGAGTGTAGCATGTATGCAGGGAGTGTAGCAGGTATGCAGGAAGTGTAACATGTATGCAGGGAGTGTAGCATGAATGCAGGGAGTGTAGCATGTATGCAGGAGTGTAGCAGTATGCAGGAGTGTAGCAGGCAGGGAGGGAGTGTAGCAGGCAGGAGGGAGTGTAGCAGGCAGGAGGGAGGTAGCAGGCAGGGAGGGAGGTAACAGGCATGCAGGGAAGTGACCCGGATAAAGACTTGGTACCTAATTCCTTATGGAAGGGGATTCCCCTTCCAAAAAATAGGGTCTCTTCCCTCTCCCCTCCTCCCTCTCTTCCATCCAGCAACATCAGTCTTCAATAAAGGTAAGTGTCACATAGAGTTCATTCAATTGTGCATATAAATCTATCTTTAAGGGCCCCCAAATTTTTTTTTTCTAAACTTCTGGGTTTCTGGAAAGGATTAATTGAATTTCCATTATTTCTTATGGGAAAAATAGTTTTGGTTTTTGCCGATTTTGGTTTTAGCTGATCCATCTGGAACGGATTAAAATCGAAAACCAAGGGATGACTGTAATTTAATTGGAAATTAGGAGGAGGTGCGGGATTACCAAAACTATTATCCAGAGGGCTGAGGAGGGGTTGTTGAAGTGGTTTGACATGTAGAGAGAATGGAACGAAACAGAATGACTTCGAGAGTGTATAAATCTGTAGTGGAGGGAAGGCGGAGTAGAGGTCGGCCTGGGAAAGGTTGGAGAGAGAGGGTAAAGGAGGTTTTGTGTGCGAGGGGCTTGGACTTCCACTAAGCATGGATGAGCGTATTTGATAGGAGTGAATGGAGACAAATGCTTTTTAGGACTTGACGTGCTGTTGGAGTGTGAGCAAAGTAATATTTATGAAGGGATTCAGGGAAACCAGCAGGATGGACTTGAGTCCTGGAGATGGGAAGTACAGTGTCTGCACTCTGAAGGAGGGGTGTTAATGTTGAAGTTTTATAACTGTAGTGTAAAGCACCCCTCTCCGCAAGACAGTGATGGAGTGGGAATCGGCCGATGTGTTAATAATAAAAAAATATTTACTATTGATACCTGGAGTTTACCTGGAGAGAGTTCCTGGGGTCAACGCCCCCATGGCCCGGTCTGTGACCAGGCCTCATGGTGAATCAGAGCCTGATCAACCAGGCTGTTTCTGCTGGCAGCATGCAGGCCGACGTACGAACCACAGCTCGACTGGTCAGGCACTGACTTTAGATGCCTGTCCAGTGCCTGCTTGAAGACAGCCAGGGGGCTATTGGTAATCCCCCTTAAGTACGCTGGGAGGCAGTTGAACAGTCTTGGGCCCCGAAACTTATTGTGTGGTCTCTCAACGTGCTAGTGGCACCCCTGCTTTTCATTGGGGGGATGTTGTATCATCTGCCGAGTCTTGTGCTTTCGTAGGGAGTGACTCTCATGTGCAAGTTTGGTACTAATCCCTCTAGGATTTTCCAAGTGTATATAATAATGTATCTCTCTCGCCTGCATTCTAAGGAGTACAGGTTTAGGAACTTCAGGCGTTCCCAGTAATTGAGGTGGTTTATCGCAGTAATGCGTGCTGTGAAGGTTCCCTACACATTTTCTAGTTCAGCAATTTCACCTGCCTTGAAAGGTGCAGTTAGTGTGCATCAATATTCCAGCCTAGATAGAACAAGCGACCTGAAAAGTGTCATCATGGGCTTGGCATCCCTGGTTTTGAAGGTTCTCATTATCCAATCTGTCATTTTTCTAGCAGATGCGATTGCTACAGTGTTATGGTCCTTGAAGGTGAGAGCCTCTGATATGATCACTTCCAGGTCTTTGACATTAGTTTTTCGCTCTAATGTGTGGTTGGAGTTTGTTTTATAGTCCGATGAAATTTTAATTTCCTCACGTTTTCCATATTGGAGTAATTGAAATTTCTCATCATTGAACTTCATATTGTTTTCTCCAGCCCATTTAAGGATTTGGTTGATGTCTGCTTGGAGTCTTGCAGTGTCTTCAATGGTGGACACTGTCATGCAGATTCGGGTGTCATCAGCAAAGGAGGACACGGCACTGTGGTTTATATCCCTGTCTATGTCCGATATGAGGATGAGGAACAAGATGGGAGTGAGTACTGTGCCTTGTGGAACAGAGCTTTTCACCATAGCCGCCTCAGACTTTACTCTGTTGACTACTACTATTTGTGTTCTATTTGTTAGAAAATTATAGATCCATCTGCCCACTTTTCCTGTTATTCCTTTATCACGCATTTTGTGAGCAATTACACCGTGGTCACACTTGTCAAAGGCTTTTGCAAAGTCTGTGTATATAACATCTGCATTCTGTTTGTCTTCTAGAGCATCCAGGACCCTGTCGTAGTGGTCGAGTAGTTGGGACAGACAGGAGTGACCTGCTCTAAACCCATGCTGCCCTGGGTTGTGTAATTGATGGGTATCTAGATGAGTGGCAATCTTGCTTCTTAGAACCCTTTCAAAGATTTTTATGATATGGGATGTTAGCACTATTTGTCTGTAGTTCTTTGCCAATGCTTTACTGCCCCCTTTGTGGAATGGGGCTATGTCTGTTCTTTTTAGTAACTGCAGGACGACCCCAGTGTCCATGCTCCCTCTCCATAGGATGTTAAAAGGATGTGATATGGGCTTCTTGCAGTTCTTGATGAACACGGAGTTCCATGAGTCTGGGCCTGGGGCGGAGTGCATGGGCATGTCATTTATCGCCTCTTCGAAGTCATTTGGCGTCAGAATAATGTCAGATAGGTTTGCGTCCATCAAGTTCTGTGGCACTCTCATAAAAAATTATTCATTTAGGTCTTCAACTTTCAGTCTGGTTAGCGGCTCGCTAAAAACTGAGTAATACTGGGACTTTAGTATCTCACTCATTTCCTTACTGTCATCTGTGTAGGACCCCTCCCGTTTAAGTAGGGGCCCAATACTGGATGTTGTTCTCGACTTTGATTTGGCATAATAAAAGAAATACTTTGGGTTTCTTTCAATTTCATTTATGGCTTTTAGTTCTTCCTGCATTTCTTGATTTCTGTAAGATTCCTTTAGTTGTAGTTCGATATTTGCTATTTCTCTGACCAGTGTCTCCCTACGTATTTCAGATATATTGGCCTCTTGTAGCCGCTCTGTTATTCTTTTCCTTCGCCTGTATAGGGAGCGCCTTTCTCTTTCTAGTTTACGTCTTCTCCTTCTTTTCTTTAAGGGAATTTGTCTTGAGGAAACCTCAAGTGCCACAGAATTAATTTGTTCTAGACATAGGTTAGGATTTGAGATGCTTAGGCTATCTTTCCAGTTTATATCATTTAGGACTTGGTTTACTTGGTCCCACCTTATGTTTTTATTATTGAAGTTGAATTTGGTGAAGGCTCCATTGCGACTGATCACATTTTGTCGGTCTGGGGCCCCCCGCATACATGTCTGGATCTCTATTATATTGTGATCTGAGTATATTGTTTTTGATATGATGACATTTCGTATCAGATCATCATTGTTAGTGAAGATGAGGTCCAGCGTATTCTCCAATCTTGTAGGCTCTATTATTTGCTGGTTTAAGGTGAATTTGGTGCAGATTTAAAAGCTTGTGTGTGTGCGAGTTTTCATCTGAGCTGCCTCCTGGTGTTATCTCTGCTACCACATTATTTGCAATATTCCTCCATTTTAGGTGCCTTAGGATTGTTGGGACGTTGCATCCGGAGGCTTGTATACAACCTTGATGACCAGGTTTTGATTCTCGATCTTTACTGCTAAAACTTCAACTACATCATTTGAGGCATTTAGTAGTTCTGAACATATAAGTGACTCTGTGATATACAGGCCAACCCTCCCCTTTTGCCTGTTCACTCTGTCACATCTGTATAGGTTGTAGCCCGGGATCCATATTTCATTGTCCAAGTGATCCTTTATGTGGGTCTCTGTGAAAGCCGCAAACATTGCATTTGACTCTGTAAGCAGTCCACGGATGTAAGGTATTTTGTTGTTCGTCGCTGGCTTTAGACCCTGTATATTTGCAAAGATGAATGTCGTTGGATTGGTGGTATTGGTGGTATGATATAAACAACCTGCAAAATACTTTCAACTTGTCCCAATGTTATATCCCCAGATTG
This sequence comes from Cherax destructor, assembly GCA_009830355.1. Classification (NCBI taxonomy): domain Eukaryota; kingdom Metazoa; phylum Arthropoda; class Malacostraca; order Decapoda; family Parastacidae; genus Cherax; species Cherax destructor. Next base: position 2,815 of record WNWK01044661.1, on the reverse strand, counting down.
TTAATTTGAGTAAACTCACTGTGTGCTGTAAATAAAAACAGATGTACAACTTAACCCATTAACTGTCCAAACGTAGATCTACGTTCTCTTGCCCAGTGCTCCAAATATTTTGAAAAAAAAAAAATCCCTTTTTGATAGAAATAAAGAGCGCATATTTCTATGTGTTATAGGATAAAAAAAAATTAGGGTGAGTACTTACTGAGATATGAGGCCGTGAAGTTGGCACTTGATGATCACCTGATGGCAACTTGAAGCACTGCCACTTCCAAAAGTGTTGCCGATATGCCTTTTTTTCTCATGTTTTTTTTTAGTTTGTATAATTTTTATGTTCTGATAATTACAATTTGTAGTAGTTCTTGTGATTTCATAGTTAATCTTAGTTCTGACACTAATATTAGGTACAGTGGTCCCTCGACTTTCGGTTGGTCCGACTATTGGTGATTTAGAGTTTCGATGGCTTTTTTCGGTGAAATTTTCCCTTTCCAACCGGTCATTCCCTCGACTATCAGTCCGGGTACCAGACCTGTCCGCCTTCCTGCGCTTGCGCGCCTCGCCGCACAGGCGTCGTGAGCCAGTCTAGCGTTGTTTACCACTGAAAAAACATTACCCAGCGTGCTCATTCAAACATTTCACAATAAATATATTGTGTTTATTGCTAGTTTAGTGATTGTCACTGTGAAATAAGTCACCATGGGTCCAAAGAAGCTTCGCAAGTCGATAAAGGCTATAGCACCAGCCAGCGATAAAGTGTAGCGTTAACAGTGTAGCAATGGAAATAAGTCACTCTGTCTGACTTTCTTGGGTTATCCTAGGTTTTCTACACTTATGCTGCTATGTATGATAATCTATGTAACTGGATTTGTGTATACAGTAGGGCCCTGCTTTTTGGCGTTTCGCCTTTTGGCGTTCCGTTCATACAGCGAGTTCAAATTATGACCAAAACTTTTGTATACGGCGAGCGTCTTTCAGATACGGCGCGCCCCACCCGGTTTGTTTACATTTTCCGTGAGCACATCTCTCTATTATGTAATAATCACTCTTGGGCAATTAAATGTCTAATTTTACGTCAATATAGACATTTTCATTAATCCATCTATGATATTTTCTTTAAATTTATATAAGAAACATGTTACATAGCATATAAACATGCTGTTTATATGCTATGTTTATATGCTATGTAGGTGTGGTTGCCGGGCGGAGGGAAAACATTACGTAATACTAATAATAATCACTCTTCGGCACAATAAATGTCTTATTTTACGTTAATATAGACATTTTCATTAATCCATCTATGATATTTTCTTCAAAATTATATAAGAAACACGTACTTGATTGTGTACCCCATAGTACAGGATAGAAGTGCAGCAGCACTTGTATAAGTTTCGTAGCTGACATTTAAAGCACTCCAGAGCGATTGTTATTATTACAATAAATAAACCTTTATCTTTATTAATTATTATTATTATCATCAACATACCTTGTTCACTGAGTTTAATCATTTCTTAATTAAGCTGCTACGAGAGACACAGAATATAAACACACAGACGAACACACCAGCTGATCCCTTTACTGTGAACTTCTTTTGTACTTCTTCCATTTTCCTCTTCCAAGTGCTGCTGCACTTATAACTATCTTGTACTATGGGGTGCACAATAAACATGCAGCAACACTTGGAAGAGAAAAAACAAGAGAAAAATGGATCAGAACAAACCAGCTGATCAGGGATCAGCTGGTGTGTTCGTCTGTGTTTACATTCTGTCTTTCTCGTGGCAACTTAAGAAATAAATTATTATACTCAGTGAACATGGTATATTGATGGTGATAATAATAATAATAAAATACATATATGGAGAGGTATTGGAGGATGAGCTGGGCTGGGGCCTAGATGAGAGAGAGGGAGAAAGTGCCAGCAGTCTCAGTAACTCCTGCTTCACTATGACATTCGGACGTGTAAGCTAATGGCACTATAAAATATAGTATAATTATACTATTACTATCAATACAGGTTATCTACTTATCATATTTATTCCAGAATAATAATAGGTATAACAAATAATGTAGAAGCATGATAAAGACGCCCAAATTAATAAAAACTGACATTATATAGAGAGGTATTGAAGGATGGAGGGCGGAGAGGGATAAAAAAAAAAAGTGACCGCGACCATTATAGAAAACGGTACTGCCTGAAGGGTAACTATAGAAGATCACTCGAACCCTATGCAAAGACTGAAAAAAGTGCGATTTTCTCGATTTTTTTTTTCAAGTAATCAGCTATGTAAGCGTTTCCTGGAATAACTTGAAAGTAAGTCATTGACCTATTTCATGTTGTATTACCATTAATAATAAACAGATTGAAAGTAACTTCCCAACAAACATAAAGCTGAATGTTTTAATTTTGGGTGGTGACACTTTTGAAGTGTCAGTAATGGGTGATTCCTCGATTATCGACAAAATCGTTTACCGACGGGGTCTTAGGCCCCTATCTCCGTCGTTAAGTGAGGAGAGACTGTATAGACATTTTCATTAATCCATCTATGATATTTTCTTCAAAATTATATAAGAAACACGTTAGAAAGCATATAAACATGCTGTTTAATATGCTATGGTGTTGCTGGGCGGAGGGAAAACATTATGTAATACTACTAATAATAATCACTCTTGGTCACATTAAATGTCTTATTTTACATTAATATAGACATTTTCATTAATTCATCTATGATATTTTTTTCAAAATTATTTAAAAAACACGTTACATAGCATATAAACATGATACATACACCCACAGAATAAAAATTGACAAATATGAGATTTGTTT
>WNWK01044660.1:0-15015 GCA_009830355.1 Cherax destructor | reverse complement strand
CTAACCTGCCGTATAAGTGGGGCCCTACTGTAATACAGCAATTACCTTTAGATGGAGAAGAGATGCTGGGCACATCGGCGTATGCTGTCAGGAGTTCATTTTGCTTTGTCCTTTTCAGAATGTTTCAAAATGACTTACGCAAGCGTCATTACATAGCTCCAACGCACGACCACTTGAAACTTTCTCTGGGTGATACACTCTTAATCCAATGTACACTTAATTGCTACACATAAGGAAAACACTGACTTTTTGGGTTATCCTAGGTTCTTTGTTATCCTAGGTTCTCTTTAGGTTATCCTAGGTTCTTTGGGTTATCCTAGGTTTCTTTGGGTTATCCTAGGTTCTTTGGGTTATCCTAGGATCTTTGAAGTTATCCTAGGTTCTTTGGGTTATCCTAGGTTATTTGGGTTATCCTAGGTTCTTTGGGTTATCCTAGGTTCTTTGGGTTATCCTGGGTTCTTTGGGTTATCATAGGTTCTTTGTGTTATCCTAGGTTCTGCTGCTATGTATGATAATCGTGTAACTGTATTTGTGTATACCTGAATAAACTTACTAATTCCTTCACCCGCGAGGTAAGTTCTATGAACAGCTGAGCTTTGTTTTGATATGCACTGCCATCTCGTGGCGGCATGCTCAAACTAACTTATTATACGTAGTATGTGCATATTATTATTATAATTGTTATTATAGTAAGTAAGTTTATTCAGGTATACACAAATACATTTACATACGTACATATGTATTATCATACATAGCAGCATATGTGTAGAGAGCCTAGGATAACCCAAAAAAAGGTCAGACTGACTTATTTCCATTGGGGTATTACATATTATTATACGTATAGTTGACCCCTGGTATTCGTAGTCGTCGGAGTTTGTAATATTCGGTGTTCGTAATGTTTTTGAAAAAATATTGGTTCGGTGATGAATTCGTCCCAGACAAGCACACCAGGCCTGAGCGGCCCACCACACCATTCAGAGTCAGTGTCCCATTGTTGAACAGCGAGTGACTGTTACCCCAAGCGTTCATATGATACATTTTGTCATTATTCCATTCTTTTTAGTGCTTGCAACTGCTAAATAAGCCACCATGAACCCAAAGAAAGCTCCTAGTGCCAGCCCTTTGGTGAAGGGCTGAGAGGGGAGAATGTGTCTTCTTAAGTGATTCAGTGATTCTACGATATGTTATGATACTAAAACAGCACGAGTTGATAAAGGCTATAGTGCCAGCCAGCGATAAAGTGTAGCATTAACAGTGTAGCAAGTAAGTTAAGCAATTAAGTGATAGAAAAATGATGACACAAAACTTAACTCCTCTAATGTTGTTGGAGTTTTATAAGGCTACTGACAACTCCACCATGTCTGTTAGCCACCACAATGTAAGGCTTATCTTTCAGTGGCCCTTATACACCCAACAACAAACAACACAACACCAGTCCTCACATTCGTAATGATATTTTATTAATTTTAGAGTACGTATATGTCATGTTTCTATGTTATTAATATTGTTTATTAGGTCATATTAGATGAATTGTGATAGATAAATAAGCCGTAGATTTTATATTAGTGTCATATTGAAGGACTATCTCGTCCTGTCCCCAAACACACCCCTGTTGCCGGCACAATTCCAAACATATGCCAGAAACAGAACTCTCTGGAACACTTTTTTGAGCAACAGGGGTCCAGTGACTCTCAAGCTGGTCCTAGTGGCATTAAAAAACAAAGAAGGAAAGTAACCCAGGAAAAAGACTTGGCACCTGAAGTCTTTATGGAAGGGGATTCCCCTTCCAAACAATAGCAACTCTTCCATCCTCTCCCCTCCTCCCATCTTCCACACATCAACAACTCTTCAATAAAGGTAAGTGTCATGTTATTATTGTTTTATTCTTCATGTCTCATTGTTTTCTGTGTAATTTAATGTATATTTAATGTACAAAAATATTTTATTTTAATACTTTTGGGTGACTGAAACGGATTAATTGAATTTCCATTATTTCTTATGGGGAAAATAGATTCGGATTTCGTAATATTCGGTGTCAGTAACTCCCTCTGGAACGGATTAATTACGAAAACCGGGGGTCCACTGTATTATATTATATTATACATATTATTCTTATTATTACGTATTATTATTATTAATTAGTATGTACGTACTAATTGGACAGTGATGTCATTTGTTTACTCTTGAACATTGGGAAAAATCAAACATTTCCACGACTTTGAGCTCAATTTCAAGGTACTTTTCGTTGTCAAACTAATCAAAATCATATCTATTTCTGTAATATATCTTCCATTCTATCAAACGAGAATACAACCGTAAAAACCATACGAAAATATGCCGCTGAGGGGCGGCTAATGCTGGGAAGTGGACTCCGTTATTTATGATTCGATTTTCATTTTTGGTGTACGTTAAGAAACATCTTTCCATCATACATTGCCCAAGTCTCAATAAGATAGTCCAACAAACAAATGAGATCCAATTCCCTAGAACAAGAGCAAGAGCCCCTCACCAGCATCAAGGAACCTCGCTTGAGGCCCGCAAGCATTTGAAAATTTCGCTCTTGTATGGAAGCAAAAAATGGACCAAGCGACTGCTTGTATCTGGAAAAACTCTGACATGGAAGCGCTCATTAGTGGAGGTTCCATTGTATACTCCATCATGTCTAAATCATTCCTGCGACCTATAAATACTTTGTATATATTTCTAGACAATAGTATGTGACCAAGGCAAGTGAAAATATTCACCTGACAGTGTGTTTGTGAATACAATGAAACCCAGGATTTCATCCGATGCAGATATCGTACAATTCAGATTTTGACCACTTTTTGGGCAAAATTTTACCCCAGGTTTCTTACCTTCGCTCAGAAATCGTCCGTATCAGAAGCATCCACCTGCCCGAGTCACGTACGTGACTCGGGCTGCCTCTGTCACTTGTTCAGCGAGCAATACTCCGTGCATTCATCTGAAACATTTTGTAATAATCCATATTTTTTTGTGAGTGTTTATTGAGTACGACTGCGAAATAAGCCACAATGGGGCCAAAGAAAGTTCTTAGTGCCAGCCCTTTGGTAAAGATAGGTGAGAAACATGATAAAATTCAAGGAAGAGCTTGTAGCAAAATACAAAAGTGGTGTATGTGTGGCCGAGTTCACCAGGATGTATGGAATGTTTGGACAAATGTGTGGCCGAAGAATTCGTTGATGAATTTTGAAAGGTTTGAGGCTTACCCTGACGACCCTACACCTATTGTGGAATGTATTGTGTCTTTGGGGAAGTCCATGGGGTTGGATGTGAGTGGTCAGAATGTGGAAGAGTTGGTGGAGAACCACAGGGAAGAGCTAACCACTGAAGAGCTGCAAGACCTTCAACTGGAACAGCAACAGATTGCAGCTGAGGAAATTGCTTCAGAGGAGGAGGAAGAGAGAGGAGAGTATGTGCCTTCTTCAGTGATTAACCCTTTGACTGTTTTGGTCGTATATATATGTCTTACGAGCCACTGTTTCGGACGTATATATACTCAAAAATTCTAGCGGCTTCAAATCAAGCGGGAGAAAGCTGGTAGGCCCACATATGAGAGAATGGGTCTGTGTAGTCAGTGTGCACTGTATAAAAAAATCCTGCAGCACCCAGTGCATAATGAGAAAAAAAAAACTGACCGTGTTTTTGGATTAAAATGCCAACTTTGAGGTGTATTTTCGTATAGTATTTATGGTTGTATTCTCTTTTTTTCATGGTCTCATTTGATAGAATGGAAAACATACTACAGAAATAGAGATGATGTTGATTAGTTTCATGATGAAAACGACCTTGAAATCGAGCACAAATTAGGGGAAATGTTCGATTTTTGCCAATGTTCAAGAGTAAACAAATCATGCCACGCGTCCAATACACATCAACTGGTGAGTCTAATATTCTTTCACAAGTGCACTGATATTATTTATATAATTTTTTACAATAATGCAATAGTCTGCATAACGGTAAATCTTCTATTTTTTGTGAATAAAAAATCAAAATAGAAAGCAAGAGTAATATAAGAGGGGCCTAAAGACGTGACTAATGAACAGATAACATCTTATTTTAGTGCTAGGAATGTCTGCATTGTTTATTCTGGACCGTATTTTGAAATTGACAACTTTTTTATTTTGCATGAAATTGGTCAAATTGCCAATTTCTGACCACTTTATTGGGTAGTTGAAATCGGTAAATTGGTGGTTTCTTCTACTCAATCGATAGAACAAATGGAGCTCTAAAGAAATAGTTATGAGTTTGATCGACTGGATCAATGGAATTGGCTGAAAATAGGGCTCAAAGTCGGCGAAATTGCCGATGCGTGTATATTGCCGAGATCACTAACTTCGCAAGAGCGTAATTCTGTAAGTTTTCCATCATATTTCATACTTTTGGTGTCATTACCATCGGGAAAAGATTCTCTTTCATTTCATAAGAAAAATAATTTTTTTTCGGAAATTTTGCGATAACAGGAGACACCTCAGGATTAGGGGTTGCGACAGTCAAAGGGTTAAGGACATTTGTGCAAAGTGGAGTGAGGTGCAAAGTTTTGTGGAGAATTGTCACCCTAACAAAACTGTTGCAAGCCGTGTCTGCAATATGTTCAATGACAATGCCTTGGCCCATTTTAGGCAAATCATAAAGAGACACCAGAAACAGAGCTCTCTGGACAGATTTTTTGTGTGACAGGGGTCCAGTGACTCTCAAGCTGGTCCTAGTGCCAGTAAAAGACAAAGAGAGGAAGTAACCCCAGATAGGGCTTTGATACCTGAAGTCCTTATGGAGGTGGATTCCCCTTCCAAACTATAACCTCTCCTCCCTCTCCCCTCCTCGCCTTCTTCCATACGCCAACAAGAGTCTTCAATAAAGGTATGTAATAGTGATTTAAATGTTCATTTATCTTTTATATTAGTCATTTATATTTATTTCTCATTGTTTTCTGTATGTAAAACTATACTTATTCTCTATAAAATGTTTTTATTATTATTATTTTATTAACACATCAGCCGTTTCCCACCAAGGCAGGGTGGCCAAAAACATTAAAACTTTCACCATCATTCACCCCATCACTGTCTTGCCAAAGGCATGCTTACACTACAGTTATAAAACTGCAACATTAACACCCCTCCTTTAGAGTGCCAATACTGTATTTCACATCTCCAGGAATCAAGTCTGGCCTGCCGGTTTCCCTGAATCCCTTCGTAAATGTTACCTTGCTTACACCAACAGCACAGCACATCAAGTCCTAAAAACAATTTGTCTTCATTCACTCCTATCTAACACGCTCACGCATGCTTGCTGGAAATCCAAGCCCCTCGCACACAAAACCTCCTTTACCCCCTCCCTCCAACCTTTCCTAGGCCGGCCCCTACCCCGCCTTTCCTCCACTACAGATTTATACACTCTGAAGTCATTCTATTTTGTTCCATTCTCTCTACATGTCCAAACCATCTCAATAACCCCTCCTCAGCCCTCTGGATAATAGTTTTGGTAATCCCACACCACCTCCTAATCTCCAAACTACTGGGTATCTGGAATGGAATAATTGGATTTACATTATTTCTTATGGGAAATATTACTTTGGTTTTCATCCATTTCAGATTTCAACCAACCTCCTGGAACGGATTAAGGACAAAAACCGGGGTTCCACTGTATTTGATTATTTCAGTACAGTGGACCCTCGCTATTCAAACATTCTTCATTCCAGAATGCTGTTACCAAACGAATTTATTCTCATAAGGAATGATGTAAATTAGATTAATCCTTTTTCAGACCCCCAAAAATACTACACTTATAAAAGCACTTACAATAATAAACTTACATAAAAGGGCGAGTTTGGAGCGAGGGTCCACCGTACCTTGAATACCTAATAGTAGTGTCAGAACAAAGATTGGCTATAAAATCAAAAGAACTTCTATAAATTGTAATTATCAGAACACAAAAATTATATAAATTAAAAGTAAAACGAGGAAAAAAGGTATATCGGCAACACTTCTGGAAGCAGCAGGACTCCATGTTGCCATCATGTGAGCATCCAGTGCCAACCTCGCAACCTTATATCTCGGCAAGTAATGACTAAAATTTTTTTTGGTCTTATTTCACACAGAAAATTGCCCTCTTTAATTTATTTTTTTTTTTGTTCAAATATTCAGAGCACTAGCAGTGAAAACGTAGATCTATGTTCAGACAGTTTTAGGGTTAATATGCAGATAAAAATTAGAGGCTGCACCTATCTACAGAGATACTCCTGAAGAAATTGATAACGATTATAATAATGCAGAATCATTGAGGAGTAAATTTAATTTGTTATGGTAATTAATCATTGATCTGAAGTGTGGTGCAAAGAATATCTTCTCACTCGACATGAACACTTTTATGGTGCATCAGAAGCTGTGAATAGACAGAACATTCAACCCAGCGATATTGTATTGATACAATACATCATCAAACATGTGGCCACTGTGCAAGGTGTTAGCATTATACCTTGGAAGGTGTTTTTAGGAATGTCCGTGTGTTGTGTCATGGTCACAAAAGTCTGCATTCTAATAATAAATTAATTCCCATAGAATTAAATGGGGTACAACCAGTGGGAAATAGCAATCTAAGGAAAAGTGACATGAGTGTAATTAACCCTTTCAGGGTCCATGCTGTAGTTCTATGGCTTTTAGTTGAGGGTCCAAACCATAGTTCTACTCCATGAGCTCAGCTCACTCAGATAAGCTGTGAGCGGTACGTAAATTTGGGCCTAGATATGAGAGAATACATCTATGTGGTAAGTGTGCACCACATAAAACAAATCCTGCAGCACACACTGCATAATGAGAGAAAAAAAATGAGACCGTAATTTTTTATTAAAACAGCAACTTTGCAGTGTTTTTTTGTATGCTTTTTATAGTTGTATTTGCTATTTCTTGTTCTCATTTAATAGTATGGAAGATATATTACAGAAATAGAGATGGTTTTGATTGATTTTAGTACTGCAAATGGCTTGAAACTGAGCTCAAATTAGCGGAAATGTTAATTTTTTGCCGATGTTCAAGAGTAAACAAATGACCTCACACGTCTAATACGCACCAGCTGGTGGGTCTAATATACTTTTACAAATGTGGTGATATAATTTATACAATTATTACAATATTGCATAACAGTAAATCTTCCATTTTTTTGGTTTGAATAAAAATTCATTAAGTGAATAAAAAATAAAAATGGAATTTATTTGTAAAGACTGAAAACATAACTAATGAACAGAGGAAATGTTTGTTTAGTGCCAGGAATGCCTGCATTGTTTATTCTGCACCCTATTTTGAAATTGGAATATTTTGAACTTTGTGTTAAATTGGCAAAATTACCAATTTCCGATCACTTTATTTTGTAGTTGAAACAGATGACTGGGTGATTTCTTGTGCTCAATCGATAGAATAGAAGTAATACTAGCGAAACAGCTAAGAATTTGGTCGACTGGAATAATGTAATTGACCTAAAATGGGAGTCAAAGTCGGCAAAATCGCTGATGCTTAACCCTTTGAGGGTCGAGAGGCCCTCTCCCAAACTTGTTTTCAGGGTCGAAAAATTTTATAAAAAAAATAAATTATTTTTTTATGAAATGATAATCTTTTCCCGATCATAACGCCACCAAAATTATGAAATTTGATGAAAAACTAACGGAATTATGCTCTCATTAAGTTAGCGGTATCAATGACATTTAGGCATCGGCAATTTCGCCCACTTTGAGCCCTATTTTCGGCAAATTCCAATGTTTCAGTCTACTAAAATTATAGCTATTTCGCTAGAATTTCATTTGTTCTATCGATTGAGTATAAGAAACCACCAATTTACCAATTTCAACTACCCAATAAGGTGGTCAGAAATTGGCAATTTGGCCAATTTCACACAAATTTCAAAAGATGCCAATTTCAAAATGGGGTCCAGAATAAACAAGACAGACATTTCTGGCACTAAAATAACATTTTATCTGTTCATTAGTCATGTCTCCAGGCTCCTCTTACATTATTTTTGTTTTCCATTTTGAATTTTTATTCTCACCAAAAATAGAAGATTTACTGTTATATATACTACTGCATGACTCACGAAATCGTAACGACATGATTGCAATCAAACCATACCACGGGTGGGGTTCGAACCCGCGGTCAGAGTCTCAAAACTCCAGACAGTCACGTAGCCACTGGGCCAGTTAGCTTCAATAAGCTAGCTGGCCCAGTGGCTTACACTACGGTCTGGAGTTTTGAGACTCTCTGACCGCGGGTTCGAACCCCACCCGTGGTATGGTTTGTTTGCAATCGTGTCATTACGATTTTGTGAGTCATGTTGACGGCTTTGAAGGGGACTTGAGCTAGAGTTCGTCACAGCCATGCTAGCGGGAGATTCGTCTGTAAAAACTTGCATTTGTGGACACAGTGGTGCCTATGCTAACCTTCCTATGGTGTAGAAATATACCTAGTTGAATGAATCTTATTGAAGCTAGCTGGCCCAGTGGCTTACGCGACGGTCTGGAGTTTTGAGACTCTGACCGCGGGTTCGAACCCCACCCGTGGTATGGTTCGTTTACTACTGCATCATTGTAAAAACGGTATAAATAATATCAACGCACTTGTGAAAGAATATTAGACTCACCAGTATTGGATGTGTGGCATGATTTGTTTTCTCTTGAACGTCGGCAAAAATCAAACATTTTTGCTACTTTGAGCTCAATTTCAAGGTACTTGTCCTGGTGAAACCAATGAAAATAATCACTATTTCTGTAATATATATTCCATTCTATCAAATGAGACCAAGAAAACGAGAATACAACCATAAATACCATACGAAAATACACTTGAAAGTCGCTGTTTTAAACCAAAAACACAGTCAGAGTTTTTTTTCCTCATTATGCACTGTGTGGTGCAAGATTTTTTTATACTGTGCACACTGACCATGCAGACCCATTCTTTCATATGTAGGCCTACCAGCTTTCTTCCACCAGATTTGAAGGCACTAGAATTTAGGCGTACAAGTACGTGACCGACCCTATCTGCAATGACATACTAGTATGGGACCGACCCTCAAAGGGTTAAATATCGCTGATGCATCAAGATTCGTGAGAGCATAATTTCGTCAATTTTCCATCAAATTTCGTACTTTTTGTTTTATTACCTCCAGAAAAACATTCTCTACCATTTCACAAGAAAAACAAAAATTTGACAATTCTTGGACCCTGGTGCATACTTTGAAATTTGACCTCTGGTCCCTGAAAGGTTAAAGTCAGCTCCATCCAAGAAATTTAAGATAAAAAGTTGTAAAAAGGCATAGTAGGAGTATAGCAACTCAAGCTTGAGTTAGTGGGAAGCGACTCATAGAAGAAGGGGCTATTTAAGCCATCTACAACTACCTCAGCCCAGCTGCAATGTGGAAAATTTTAATAAATTTTCTGAAATTAGTGTGAAAATTTTGAAGAATATAAATGTGTTTATGAAATGTAGTGTTGGTGTGACTTTTAGAAAAAATTCAGGTCGCCAAAAACCAACACACCAGTGAGAGCAACACAAAGTGGTGAAGGGTAAAGTAAAACGGGGCAGTGTTGTGTAGCAAGTAGAATGGGACTGAATCGAGGTCGTTGAGGAGTGTATCGGCAATAACTGAGGACCATGAAATAAGTGAATGCTGTGGGCATCTGTAAATGTTCCGATCTACATTAATTCAGCCATAATAAGGCTAGCAAGTGGGATAATGCTAGATACAGTGATTGGAAAACATTTGATCTTTATGTGCTTATTGGATTATGGTATCAATTCAAAAATTTAGGTAAGGTATCTAGTATTGGCCAATATTTAGTATATCTGCCTGCTAGGGAAGCTCTAGGATACATTACCAAGACAACCTCTTGGTAAGTAATATTTCACTTACCGTTAATGTAATATGTAATATACTAAGTACAGTGGACCCTCGGTTTTCATGATTAATCCATTCCAGAGAGTCCAACGAATTGTGAAATTAACGAAAACTGAAACCATTTTCCCCATAAATAATGTAAATCCAATTAATCCGTTTCAGACACCCAGAAGTATTAAGAAAAAAAATTATTTTTTAGTTTAAATATAGATTTATATACAGAAAAGAATGACCAATAAACATAAAGCACTAATAAAATGTATAAATGAACATTTAACATCACACTTACCTTTATTGAAGACTCTTGTTGGTGTATGGAAGAAATTGAGGAGGGGGGAGGGAGTAGAGTTTGTTTGGAGACAGGACGAAATACAGTGGACCCTCGGTTAGCGGCTGTAATCCATTCCAGGAGCTAACCCTTTAACCGAAATGGCCTTTAACCGAAATAATATTCCCTATAAGAATTAATGTAAATACAATTAATCCGTTCCAGACAAAAATATTCACAAAAAATATTTTTTTAACAAATCAGTATTACATACCTTTATTGAAGACTAATGCTGGCTTCTGGAAGATAGGGAGGAGCAAATAGGGAGAAGTTAGTTTTTGGAAGGGAAATCCCCCTCCAAAAGGACTTCAGGTAACAAGTCCCTCTCTGGGGTTACTTCCCTTCTTTGTCTTTTAATGCCACTAGGACCAGCTTCAGAGTCATTCCACCAACTATACTCCCTGCATGCCTGCTACACTACCTGCATGCCTGCTACACTCCCTGCATGCCTGCTACACTCCCTGCATGCCTGCTACACTCCCTGCATGCCTACTACACTCCCTGCATGCCTGCTACACTCCCTGCATGCCTGCTACACTCCCTGCATGCCTGCTACACTCCCTGCATGCCTGCTACACTCCCTGCATGCCTGTAACACTCCTTGCATGCCTGCTACACTCCCTGCATGCTGCTACACTCCTTGCCTCTATGCCTGCCTGCCTTGAATTCTATCGTGTTTCTCACTTTCTTTACCAAAGGAACTTTACTAGGAACTTTCTTGGGAGCCATGGTTACTTATTTCGCAGTTGCACTGACAAAAAACAATGGAAAACAAGCGAAATGTTTGGATGAATGAGCAGAAGCTTCCTTACGCACCGAGAGACACAGCCAAACTGAAGCGCAAGCGGCCCCAGCCGGCAGACAGACGCATCCCATACGGCCACTAACCGAAATAACGGCCGCTAACTGGGAGCCATAAAACTGGCCGCTAACAGGAACGGCTGCTAACCGAGGGTTCTCTGTACATTAGGGCCCCACTTATACAGCAGGTTAGGTTCCAGGCTACTGCCGGAAAGCAGACTTCGTCGAAAAGCAGAACTCCATTTTTTCCCTTTATAAATGCATATAAATGCCACCTAAGAAGTTTACACTAACATATATTAAGTTAGCAATAGAACTAGGCATTAAAAAGTAAAATACACACAAAGTACACTCATTATTTACCTCAAAATATTTGTAGTCTTAACCCTTTGGCTGTTTCGGTTGTATATATGCGTCTTACAAGTAAGTGTTTCGGATGTATATACATTGGACCCCCGAGTTACGAGCACCCCGGAAAACATACAGTTATGTAAGTATAATATTGTAAGTGCTTTTGTAAGTGTATTTTTGGGGGTCTGAAATGGACTAACCTACTTGACATTATTTCTTAAGGGAGTAAATTCGTTTGGTAATGACACTTGAGCAGGCTTCTGGAATGAATTTTGCTCGTTACTCGGGGGTCCACTGTATACTCAAAAATTCTAGCGGCTTCTGATCAAGCGGGAGTAAGCTGGTAGGCCCACATATGAGAGAATGGGTCTGTGTGGTCAGTGTGCACTGTATAAAAACAATCCTGCAGCATGCAGTGCATAACGAGAAAAAAAACTTACCGTTTTTTTGGATTAAAACGCTGACTTTGAGGTGCGTTTTCGTATAGTATTTATGGTTGTACTCTCTTTTTCTTGGTCTCATTTGATAGAATGGAAGACATATTACAGAAATAGAGATGATTTAGATTAGTTTCATGAAGAAAATGACCTTGAAATTGAGCTCAAAGTAGTGGAAATGTTCGATTTTATGCCAATGTTCAAGAGTACACAAATCACGCCATGCGTCTAATACACGTCAACTGGTGAGTCTAATATTTTTACACAAGTGCACTGATATTATTTATACCATTTTTACAATGCAGTAGTCTACATAACAGTAAATCTATTTTTTTTGTGAATAAAAAATCAAAATAGAAAGCAAGAGTAATATAAGAGGGGCCTAAAGACGAGACTAATGAACAGAAAAATTCTTACTTTAGTGCCAGGAATGTCTGCATTGTTTTTTCTGGACCCTATTTTGAAATTTACATCTTTTTTATTTTGCACGAAATTGGCTAAATTGCCAATTTTTGACCACTTTATTGGGTAGTTGAAATTGGTTAATTGGTGGTTTCTTGTACTCAATCGATAGAACAAATGGAGTTCTAAAGAAATAGCTATGAATTTGGTCGACTGTAACAATGGAATTGGCCAAAAATAGGGCTCAAAGTCGGCGAAATCGCCGATGCATATATATCGCCAACATCGCTAACTTCACGAGAGTGCAATTCCGTAAGTTTTCCATCAAATTTCGTACTTTTTGTGTCATTACCATCGGGAAAAGATTCTCTATCATTTCATAAGAAAAGATAATTTTTTTTTTCCAAAATTTTGCGACATAGAATGATGGTTTCAGAATTGGGCCTCCGACAGTCAAAGGTTTAATGTAGGGCAAAAGGTGAGTAGTATTTACTGTAAGAAGTCAGGTGTGGTAAGTATGGTAGCCCTCCTGTCCACCCCACCCACACATACTATACTATGATGCTTAAAGCGCCTTAGAGTGATACAATGCATATACAGTACACTCATTACTTACCTTAAAATATTTGTAGTGTTAATGTAGGGCGAGAGGTGAGTTTTATTTGTAGGTAGTCAGGTTTGGGAAGTGTTGGTAACCAACCAGGGCTTTACATTGTGTACAAGTTGTCTCCACATTGATAAAGTAGAATAAATAAAGAGAAACACTCCCATTCTAGTTACCCCCAGTAATATTATAGTGTACACATTTTCTCTGATGTTGGACTACAAGTAGCCTGGCTACCACAAGTCCTACATGTAGCCTGGCTACCACAAGTCCTTCAAGTAGCCTGGCTACCACAAGTCCTACAAGTCGCCTGGCTACCACAAGTCCTACAAGTAGCCTGGCTACCACAAGTCCTACAAGTCGCCTGGCTACCACAAGTACTACAAGTCGCCTGGCTACCACAAGTTCTACAAGTAGCCTGGCTACCACAAGTCCTACAAGAAGCCTGGCTACCACAAGTCCTACAAGTAGCCTGGCTACCACAAGTCCTACAAGTAGCCTGGCTACCACAAGTCCTACAAGTAGCCTGGCTACCACAAGACCTACAAGTAGCCTGGTTACCACTAGTCCTACAAGTCGCCTGGCTACCACAAGTCCTACAAGTCACCTGGCTACCACAAGTCCTACAAGTCGCCTGGCTACCACAAGTCCTACAAGTCGCCTGGCTACCACAAGTCCTACAAGTAGCCTGGCTACCACAGGTACACATAAGTATAATTATCAGTTATAATAATAATGTAGGTATGTAGTCTGCCTGGGCTACATACCTACATCTACCTACATTCAAATTCAAATTCAAATTCTTTATTTCTAGTAATATACAAAGTGGGGTGAACTTATAATTATACATTTTATGAAGTAGATATCACAAGATGGCCAATAATATGCCTAGGTATGCCTAGGCTTTTCAGGCAGTCTTATGATAGGTCTTACTCAATAGTAACACAATGATTATACTGATAGTAAGGTGGCCCAGAGCCATATTATTACCATCGACATATCATGTTCACTGAGTTTAATCGTTTCTATCAACTACCTTTAGATGCCATCATAAACAAAGGGAGAAGTTAGTTAGTTAGTTTGATATCTTTATTATGCACCCCATACCCATCCTGTGGGCGGTAGTCAAAAGATTACAGAGGTACATAATGGGTCCAGGGACTGGACCTCAAAGTTTGATAGCTGAGCAAGTTACAAAGGTAATGAACTCAGATGGTCACAATCATGACAAGTTACAAAGGTATTTGCAGATTACAGAGGTATATATAGGGTCCAGAGACTGGGCCCCAAAGTTTTGATAGCTGAACAAGGTACAATGGTAATTAATTCACTAGTTACAAGGTAATGAATCATGTAAGTAAATTTACTTACGTCTGTACATGGTTGCACTCATGAACAAATTATAAAGCAATGAGCAATCTATTAGTCTACACCCAGCCACAACTGTAATGAGTTATTGGTGCAAATTTTAATTGTTGGGTCACACACACACATATACATATACACATACACACGCATACATGTATATACATACACACATACACATACACACATGTACATACACACACACACACACACACACACGTGTCAATGCTTTATTTACAGGGAGCAAAGTCAGGGTATTTTTCCAGAATGGTCTGTAATATACCACTGTGGATAAAATACTTTGACATATCTTGAACATTTCTGAATGAGTAGTCTCTGAATTCATTAATTTTATCGCACTCCAGTACATAATGACGCAGGGTGTGACAATAATCCAACTGGCAAAGTTTACATCTTGTTTGGTCTACATCTGGTGGTGGTGATTTAACCTGCCAAAGATACTTGTAACCCAGCCGGAGGCGGCGGTAGTGACATCAAGAGTCTGCTTATTTTGTTGGATGCACCATAGACATGTGGCTCCTCCTGCATGATAGAATGATGATAGATGGACTGACTGGTGTCAAACTCCCTGAGTCTTAAGTCAATAAAATTCAGTTGAAGTTCTTTTCGTATTATTGTTCTCAAACTGCTAACTGACAAGCCAAGATTGTAATCTATCCCTCTTTGAAAGCATAAAACTTAGCCAATTTATCAGTTCTATCATGCATCTGAAGACCAATGTGAGATGGAATCCACAGCATGTGCACTCTGACTCTACTATCCAGAATCCTACCATACCTGTGCCTGGCTTCTGACACGAGCATGCTACAAGT
>WNWK01044659.1:0-15015 GCA_009830355.1 Cherax destructor | reverse complement strand
CTGTTTTTCCAGCTGTCTTATTTTTATGTAAAATTTTTAAATTTATAAGGAATTTTTTTTCATATGCCATTTATTTATTATTTTGATAATTTGTTAATTTTTCCTTATTTTTTTTTTTTTTGTAAGATATCTAATTTTTGTTGTAGAAGTTCTTGCTTGTGTATTTTTTGACTAAACCAGAAAAAAATTTTTAAGGGTTTAGCAGCAACCGGCACTCCCCCAAAGGGAAAATTTCCCCCAAAGTAGGGATCCACCAGGATCTGAGGGAGGATAGTGCTGGGGACCTTGGGGCACCCCGGGCCCCGAAGGATCAGACCAGGCTTTTAATCTGGGATTTGGAAGGTCTCAGGAGCGGGCCCAAAAAAAGGAAAGTATTAAGGCATTTAAATCTCAGTATGGTAAAGCTATGGGGTTCCTTGTGAACTATGTGGGGGGATGGTTTTTACATCAGTAAGCCAGTCCTGCTAAAACTAACTAAGTATTTTTTCTGCTAGAATTTTTTTTTGGGGCCAACACTTTCAGATACCCTTGTAATGTGTTTATTAAATTGTAAAATGGTCTTAACTGGGTATGTTTTACTTTCCCCCTTTTAGCCATGTATATAAAAAGGGCCATGTGTCAGGACTAAAATTAAAAAACCCATTGATGTTATTTTCTTTGGGGAAATCAAGCCCTGATAAGGTGCCTACTGCTCGTGTTTTGGGGCCCTGCTCCCCAAGAGCCAGTACTTATCGGGGCCCCCATCTTGTTATAACTATCCTGTATTATTTCCCACTGGGTTTTTCTCCTGTTCTAACCCAAACTCCGTGTTTTCTCCCTTCTCCTATGACCTTTGTTTCTTTTTTCCCCCACTATTAAAAGGCAGGTGGGGGGAACTACCGTCTATTCTCTCAAAACTCTGCCCCAAATTTTCCCCTTTTTTTCTGCATATTTTTATACCTTTTTTCCACTCGAGTCTCTACCTGGGGAACAGACAAATTCTTCAGAGAGGGGGATCTCTCAGCCCCCTTTTTAGTCCCCCGAGGGACTCAACCCTCCCCGGGAAAGGGGCTAATGGAGTTTTTCTTCCGCATAAACATCTTTTGGATCCCCATGTTGATACCCGCATCATGGGGTTTCCCTCTTCTTCCGAGTCGTTTTTTGTTGCAATACAAGTGACAGTGAAACAAGAGAGATGTCTCTCTTTTTTTTTCCCAGCTACGGTTGGGGATACCACGATTCACATCGAAGGGCTGCCTTGGTTGCAGCTGCAGACGGTCAAATTAGCACTGGTATGGGTTCCAAACTGGACCCGCATACTCCAATATGAGCCTGACGTACACGGTGTACAGGGCCCAGAACGGCTCCTTACTGAGATGTCAGAATGCTCTTCTTAGGTCCGATAGTCGCCAATATGCTGCAGCAGTTATTTGGTTGATATGCACCCCAGGAGATGTGCTCGGTATTATACAACTCCAAGATCCCTTTTCTTGAGTGAGGTTTTTAGTCTTCGGCCCCTAGATTGTACTCTGTATGCCATCTTCTTTGCCCTTCCCCGATTTTATGACTTTGCACTTGGGGGAGGTTTAACTCCCGGGCCCGTTTCTGCGTTTTAGACCCCTCTTTGTCCACCGTGTCCTCCCTGACTGTTTCTTTATAACCACAGTTTAAGCAGGACCTGGTTTATTCCTTTCATCATGCATTACAAAACCAAAAAAGCACCGGTCCCAGGGCTGACCCCTGGGAACCCTGCCCTCACAGGCGCCCATGTGACACCATCACTACCATGACTCGCTAATGCCTTCCTGTTAGGTATTCCCGACCCGCAGTGCCTTCCCGTTATACCTTTCTGGTCCTCCAGCTTTTTCACTAATCTCTTGTGTGGGAAATGTGTCAAAACCAAAAAAACCCAACAGTCTAACTACTATTTGGTTGGATGTTTTTGAACATTTGTCATGAGTAACAGGATGTTTATGTTTTTGGAAAAGAGATTTCGAATTTCTTACAACAGAAAGTGATTATGTTGGTCACTTTTTGAGATCTATAAAAACAATAAAGTGAATAATTTTTCGTGACTGATTTATAAATATACTGAAAGTAAAACGAAATAATTAAATGATTTAAATTGATTTGTGGGCAGAGTAATTTTAAAAGTGAAATAAAAATTAATTTACTTTTTATTAAGAAAATGTGAAAATTACTTGGCAATAGTTTGAAGCAGACATCTATAGTTATCCTTGTTGAAGGATACTCAAGTTTCTCCATTATGAAATTAAAAAAAATACTTAAAATTTATCAATGAATAATTTTCGAACTTTTATTGCATTAACGCTTAACATAAAAACTGAAATGAACAACATAAATTTTCTTCCTTAATGGGTCTAATTTTCATTTGTAAAACAACAGACCCATTCCACATACATTCATAAAATACTTTTTAGAAAAAATATTACAGAAGTTTATAATATTTAGTTATAAAATACCTGTTTTTGTAAAATCTTGAGCAATATAGGATTTAATAGCATTATCGACGTCTATGAGGACGTGGTCGCCCGTCGCACCAAGGTGTCTATTGCCTCAGCGAACTCTGGTAGTGATCTCCATATAAGGCGACCAGTCTTCTCGGAGTCAGCTATCTCCCGGTATATGCCAGAGGACGCTGACTGAAATCAGTAATTAATACACAAGACAGTACACACACACACTGGGGCCAGGAGCTGTGACTCGACCCCTGCAACCACAACTAGGTGAGTACACTTAAATGAATCACAGGATGTTAGGAAGTATTTCTTCAGTCACAGAGTTGTCAGGAAGTGGAATAGTCCAGGAAATAATGAAGTGGAGGCAGGTTCCATACCTAGCTTTGAGAAGAGGTATGATTAAGCTCATGGAGCAGGAAGAGTGACCTAGTACACACCAGTGAAGAGGCGGGGTCAGGAGCTGTGACACGACCCCTGCAACCACAACTAGGTGAGTACACATACAGTCTTTGTTTATGGGCTACAGAAAGTTGAAGGGAAACTTACGAATCCAGAAGACAGGGGAGAAAAAATCGAGTGAAAGTGTCATGAGAGCAATAGAAAAGGATGACATGACCCAGCTGGCATGGGTGGTCTGCAAGAGGAAGAAACCAGCCAGTCAAAGTGATTTTGAGGCAGAATCGCTCAAAATAGGATCCTGCGGAGAAAGCATGACTAAGGGACATATCAGCATATCAGAGGGTGTACCTCAACCGCAACAGGACATGAGACGAAAGGCAGAAATTGATAGAGAGGGTATAAAGATGCAAAGAGGAAAGAGAGGCGAAGACAGAGATGAGCAGGAGAACCCAGACTCAGGATGAAGAGCAAACACAACCTCCCTCACAACCACCTACAGAAGGCATTCAACCCCGACAACCCCAGTGCAACCATACAATCTAATGCAAAACCCACACACAATACTTACTGCCTTCACCCCTTCAACACAAACTCCACCTTCACAGCAAACCTCCATAGTTCCTCATCACGTCTCCCACTTACCCAACCCCAACATACCGCCCCAGACCACAGTTTTAGAAAAGAAGTTGAAAGTTTGGTGTATAAATACAGACGGAATAACAAATAAATGTGAGGAGAGGTATGAAAGAATCAAGATGTCCTTAGACATCATAGAACACACAGAGCTGAAACTTAATATGACATTTAAAGAAGTATTCACAGTGGAGACAGGAAGGATTCCGAGAAGTCAGAATAAGTGGGGAGACACCAACAAGGTATACACTAAAAAGTGCTGGATGAAATGCAAACAACCGAGAGGGAGGTGAAGAAACTGTTATGTGAACTTGATACCTCAAAGGCAGTGGGACCGGACAACATTTCTCCGTGGGTCCTTAGAGAGGGAGCAGAGACGCTGTGTGTGTCACTAGGCAACTACCTGAGGAATGGAAGATGGCAAATATAGTCCCAATTTTTAAGAAAGGAGACAGACATGAAACATTAATCCACAGACGTGGATAATACACAAATTCATGGAGAAAATTATCAGGAGAGAGGTGGATCACCTAGAATGGAACAAGCTTATACATGACAACCAGCAGGTTTCAGGGAAGGAAAATCCTGTGCCACAACCTATTGGAGTTTTATGACAAGGTAATGGAAGTAAGACACGAGAGAGAGGGATGGGTAGATTGCATTTTCTTGGACTACTATAAGGTCTTCGACACAGTTCCTCACAAGAGATTAGTGCAAAAGCTAGAGGATCAGGCATGCATATTAGGAAAGGCAATACATTGGATCAGAGAATACCTGACAGGGAGGCAACAACGAGTCATGGTACGTGACGAGGTGTCAGAGTGGGCGCCTGTGACGAACGAAATTTGTGTGAAGTTAATGAGTTAATGAGGAGAATTAAATCGGATGAGGATAAGGCAGGACACAAAAAGACCTGGACAGGCTGCAAGCCTCTCATGAAGATCGGGAAACGGCAAAGAAGACCGCAGACAGAGTATAGGCTAGGTGGCCAAAGACTGTAAACCTCACTCAAGGAAAAGGATCTTGGGGTGAGTATAATACCGAGCACATCTCCTGAGGCGCACATCAACCAGATAACTGCCGCAGCATTTGGGCGCCTGGCAAACCTAAGAACAGCATTCCAATACCACAGTAAGGAAACGTTCAAGACTCTGTACATCGTGTACGTCAGGCCTATACTGGAGTATGCCAGTTTGGAACCCACTTCTGGTCAAGCACGTCAAGAAATTAGAGAAAGTGCAAAGGTTTGCAACAAGACTAGTCCCAGAGCTAATGGGAATGTCCTACGAAGAAAGGTTAAGGAAAATCGGCCTAACGACACTGGAGGACAGGAGGGATAGGGGGGATATGATAATGCCATAAAATACTGAGAAGAATTGACAAGGTGGACAGAGACAGGATGTTCCAGAGATGGGACACAGAAACAAGGGGTCACAATTGGAAGCTGAAGACTCAGATGAGTCACAGGGATGTTAGGAAGTATTTCTTCAGTCATATAGTTGTCAGGAAGTGGAATAGTTTGGAAAGTGACGTAGTTGAGGCAGGAATCATACATAGTTTTAAGATGACGTTTGATAAAGCTCATAGATCACAGAGAGGACCTAGTAGAGATCAGTGAAGAGGCGAAACCAGGAGCTATAACTCGACCCCTCCAACCAGAATTAGGTAAGCAAACACACACACACACACAGGTAGTGGGTAGACACGACGGGGTGCGTCACCAACAAGGGATGTATTAAGTGCTAGAGGGCATACACACAACTGAGGAGGAGGTGAAGCAGTTACTCAGTGACCTTGATACCTCAAAGGCGATGGGTCCGGACAACATCTCCCCGTGGGCCCTTCGGGAAGGAGCTGAGGTTCTGAGTGTGCCACTTACTATAATATTTAACACATCACTTGAAACTGGGCAGCTACCATAGATTTGGAAAAAGGCCAACGTAGTCCCCATCTTTAAAAAAAGGAGACAGAAAAGAGGCACTAAACTATAGACCAGTGTCACTTACGTGTATAGTATGCAAAGTCTTAGAGAAAATCATCAGGAAAAGAATGGTGGAGCATCTGGAGCAGAACAGGATAATCAACGACAGACAGCACGGATTCAGGGAAGGCAAATCCTGTGTAACAAACCTCCTGGAGTTCTATGATGAAGTAACAGAGGTAAGGTAAGAGAGAGAAGGGTGGGTTGATTGCATTTTCCTGGACTGCAGGAAGCCCTTCGACACAGTTCCTCATATGAGATTAGTAAAGAAGTTGGAAGACCAAGCGTGTATAACAGGAAGGGCACTGGAATGGATCAGGAATTCCTCACAGGAGGCAACAACGGGTCATGGTGCGTGATGAGGTATCACAGTGGGCGCCTGTGACGAGCGGTGTACTGCAGGGTCAGTCCTAGGACCAGTGTTATTCTTGGTATATGTGAATGACATGACGGACGGGATAGACTCAGAAGTGTCTCTGTTCGCAGATGATGTGAAATTAATGAGGAGAATCACATCGGATGAAGACCAAGCAGGACTTCAAGAGACCTGGACAAGCTTGACATCTGGTCTAGCAAACTGGCTTCTCGAATTTAACTCCACCAAATGCAAAGTCATGAGGATCGGAGAAGGGCAAAAAGACCGCTGACAGAGTACAGGCTAGGTGGACAAGGCTACAAACCTCATCAAAGGAAAGATCTTGGGGTGAGTATAACGACAAGCACGTCTCCGGAAACACACATCAACCAGATAACCGCGGCATCATATGGGCGACTGGCAAATCTAAGATTAGCGTTCCGTTACCTTAACAAGGAATCGTTCAAGAAACTGTACACCGTGTACGTCAGGCGCATACTAGAGTATGCAGCACCAGTCTGGAACCACACCTGGTCAAGCACGTCAAGAAATTGAGAAAGTGCAAAGGTTTGCGACAAGGCTAGTTCCACAACTCAGGGGAATGCCCTATGAAGAAAGGTTGAGGGAAATAGGACTAACAACACTGGAGGGCAGAAGGGTTAGAGGAGACATGATAACGACATACAAAATACTGCAGGGAATCGACAAGGTAGATAGTGACAGGATGTTCCAGAGAGGGAATACAGAAACAAGGGGACACAACTGGAAGCTGAAGACTCAGATGAGTCAAAGGGATGTTAGGAAGCACTTCTTCAGCTATAGAATAGATAGGAAGTGGAATAGTCTAGCGAACGATATAGTGGAGGCGGGAACCATACATAGTTTTAAGACAAGGTTTGATAAAGCTCATGGAGCAGGGAGAGCAGAGACCCAGTAGTGGACAGCGAAGAGGCGGGGCCAGGAGCTGAGTCTCGACTTCTGCAACCTCAATTAGGTGAGTACAATTAGGTGAGTACATCATGGGAGATTTCAACCATAAGGAGAATGACTGGGAGAATCAAGAGCCACATGGGGGACCAGAGACATGGACAACCAAGGTGCTGGAGGTAGTACTAGAAAACTTCATTTACCAACATGTTAAGGACACACCAGAAAGAAAGGAGACGACGAACCAGCAATGCTAGACCTCGTATTCACCTTAAGCAGTTCAGACATAAAAGATATTACACATGAAAGGCGCTAATTATCGTGTGGTCTTGAGTTTCAAATACATAGTAGAGTTAACAATGGAGAGTGAAGCAACACGAGAAGGACGGGAGAAGCCATACTTCCAAAAGGGTACTACACAGGTATGAGGCAATTCCTACATGAGGTGCAGCGGGTATGCGAGCTAAACGGAAAGACAGTAAACGAAATGATGGAACACGGAACAACGAAGTGAAGGAAGGCAGTAGAGAAGTTTGTAACAAATGTCAACAGAAACAACGGGAAGACCAGAGTGAGATCATGGTTTACCAGGAGATGTGGAGAGGCCAAAGCCAAGTGTGCAAGAGTTCGGAAAAAGTAAAGCAGGCAAAGGACCCAGGAAAACTAGGGAGTTGAGTCGAAGAGCCACAACTGAATATGCATGTATAAGCAGAGAATCCCAGCGTCAATACGTGAATGACATAGCATCAAAAGCCAAATCTGATCCAAAGTTTTATACAGCCACATCAGGAGGAAAACAACAGTCAAGGATCGGGTAATCATGTTGAGGAAGGAAG
The DNA here is from genome assembly GCA_009830355.1 of Cherax destructor. Taxonomy (NCBI): domain Eukaryota; kingdom Metazoa; phylum Arthropoda; class Malacostraca; order Decapoda; family Parastacidae; genus Cherax; species Cherax destructor. The sequence continues at coordinate 7,425 of WNWK01044659.1, read as the reverse complement.
GAGGACAGCTTACAGGGAACAACCAGGAAGTATGTGAAGAACTCGGCTCAAGATTCAGTGAGGTATTCACAGTGGAGACAGAGAGGCTCCCAGAAAACCAAGGTGGTAGGGTGCACCAGCAAGTGCTGGACATACTGCACACAACCGAGGATGAGGTGAAGAAACTGTTAGGGAAACTAGATACCTCGAAGCCGGTGGGTCCTGATAATGATCAGGAATGTTGTTAGTGGCACATACAATGCGTCTGTTTCCTCTCTCAGGACCCAGGGTGGGTCCTGAGAGTGGGAACGACGCAGTGTGTGTGCCACTAACAAAATTCTTCAATAAACCTACCGAAACAGGGCAACTGCCTGAGGTGTAGAAGACAGCAAATGTAGTTCCGATTTTTAAGAAAGGAGACAGACAGGCTGCACTAAATTACAGACCAGCGTCACTGACATGTATTGTATGTAAAGTTATGGAGAAGATCATCAGGAAAAGATGGTGGAGTACCTAGAACCAAATAGACTAATACATGGCAACCAGCACGGCTTCACGGAAGGAAAATCCTGCATCATGAACCTACTGGAGTTCTATGACAAAGTAGAGAAGTAAGACAGGAGAGAGAGAGGGATGGTTACACTGCACCTAGAGAAGCAGGCAGTACTAGAAGGAAAGTACTGCAATGAATCACAGAATATATGATAGGAAGGAAACAACGTGTGTCGGTCCGAGACGAGGTATCAGAGTGGGTGCATGTGTCAGTGGTGTTTCACAAGGGTCAGTCCTAGGTCTGGTGCTGTTTCTTGTATATGTGAATGATATGATGAAAGATATAGACGATATGAAACTAATGAGGAGAGTACAAGTTGAAGGGGAAAAGGTAAGCCTACAAGGAGATCTGGACAGGCTGCAAGCCTGGTCTGACAAATGACTCCAGGAGTTTAACCCCAGCATATGCAAAGTTATGTAGATTGGGGAAAGACACAGGAAACCGTAGATGAAGTACAGCCTAAGAGGACAAAGGCTGCAAAACTCAGTCAAGGAAACGGCTCTTGGGGTGAGCATCATACCGAGCACATCTCTTGAGGCGCACATCAACCAAATAACTGCTACAGCATACAGGCGCCTGCAAACCTGAGAACAGTGTTTCGACATCTTAGTAAGGAGTCATTCACTACACTGTACACCGTGTACGTGAGGTCCATATTGGAGTATGCAGCACCAGTATGGAACCCACACCTGGTCAAACACGTCAAGAAATTAGAGAAAGTGAAAAGGTTTGCAACAAGACTAGTCCCGAAACTGAGAAACTGAGGGGTTTGTCCTACGAGGAGAGCTTAATTAAGGGAGCCTCAACGTGACACCACTGGAGGACAGGAGGGACGGGGGGACATGAAGACAACATATAAAATACTGAGAAGAATTGACAGGGTGGATAAGGACAGAATGTTTGAGATATGACACAGCAGCAAGATGTCACAGATGGAAGTTGGAAACTCAGATGAGTCACAAGGATGTTAGGAAGTATTTCTTCAGTCATTTAGTTACCAGGGAGTGGAACAATCTGGAGAATGATGTAGTGGAGACAGAATCCATACATAGCTTTAAGAAGAGGTATAATGAAGCTCATGGATCAGGGAGAGAGTGGACCTAGTAGCGACCAATGAAGAGGCGGGGGCCAGATGCTACGACTCGATCTCTATAACCACAATTAGGTGAATACACACTCACACACATACACAAACACACACAATATACACACACTAACAATACCACACTCACTCTCACCTCCCTTCCCCCCCAAAAAAAAATGTCAGGACAAAGAAGCAAGGTGCCCATGGATGGCCGGTCTAAAAAGGAAACTTGGGTAGAAAAACTGAGGAGCACAAAGGAACTAGAGTGAGAAAAAAGACTAAATGAGTTTCTTCAACACAATGGTGAAGATATCTACATCAAGCAAGAACAAGATATCTACATCAAGCAAGAACTGAGCATTGCGAGCTGTTGCTGCTGAGGTAAACATGCAGAACCCGGTGAAGGAACTGGAAGTGCTGAAGCAGAACATAGAGACAAGAACCAGTAGGAGCAAGATGCTGTTTGTGGGAATATCAGTCAGCTGACAGCAGGGGACTAAAGAAAGGGAAGGAGCAAAGAAGTCCCTTGAGGAAACAGTATCAGGCTACTGGCACGTCTGGTAGGTGATGAGGGAAACAGTTAAGGAGATACTTAAATCAGACCCAGAGATATGGAGAGAATCGAAATGGGAAGAGGAGAGAGAGAGGTCGCTTCTTATTCATGGATTTCATGAGGCAGATGAGAAGATCTATAATGAAAGAAAACAGTTAGAGGTAAAAGACTAAAGTATCATTGCAAAAACAGGGAAAGACATGACCCAACTGACAAACTTTCAGAGACATGACCCAACTGACAAACTTTCAGAGACATGACCCAACTGACAAACTTTCAGAGACATGACCCAACTGACAAACTTTCAGAGACATGACTGGTATTCAAGGGGAAACAAAAGGCTAGTCAAATTGACATTCAAGGTAAAAGTGGTAAGAAACAAGATCCTGCAGTGGAAGCCCTGGTTAAAGGGCTCTAGAAAATACCAGCAAGTGTAACTCAACCATAACAGAACACAAAAGAATGGGAACTAAGAATAAGATGCCTGTCAAGTGTCTTTAGGTGTGTGTGTACTCACCTAGTTGTACTCACCTAGTTGTGGTTGCAGGGGTCGAGTCATAGCTCCTGGCCACGCCTCTTCACTGGCCGCTACTGGGTCACTCTCCCTGCGCCATGAGCTTTATCATACCTCTTCTTAAACCTATGAATGGATCCTGCCTCTACTTCATCACTTCCCAAACTATTCCACTTCCTGACCACTCTGTGACTGAAGAAATACTTCCTAACATCCCTGTGATTCATCTGAGTCTTCAACTTCCAACTGTGACCCCTTGTTGCTGTGTCCCATCTCTGAAACATTCTGTCTCTGTCCACCTTGTCAATTCCTCTCAGTATTTCATATGTCGTTATCATGTCCCCCTTATCTCTCCTGTCCTCCAGTGTCGTCAGGTCGATTTCCCTTACCCTCTCCTCGTAGGATGTACCCCTTAGCTCCGGGACTAGTCTTGTTGCAAACCTTTGCACTTTCTCTAGTTTCTTTACGTGATTAGCTAGGTGTGGGTTCAAAACTGGTGCTGCATACTCCAATATAAGGCTAACGTACACAGTGTACAGGGTCTTGAACGATTCCTTATTAAGATGCCGGAATGCTGTTCTTAGGTTTGCTAGGCGCCTGTATGCTGCAGCTGTTATTTGGTTGATGTGTGCCTCAGGAGATATGCCTGGTGTTATACTCACCCTCAGATCTTTTTCCTTGAGTGAGGTTTGTAGTCTCTGGCCCTCTAAACTGTACTCTGTCTGCGGTCTTCTTTGCCCTTCCTCAATCTTCATGACTTTGCACTTGGTGGGGTTTAATTCCAGGAGCCAATTGCTGGACCCTTTGTAGTTCTGCCTGGTCCTCGTCCGATTGAATTATCCTCATCACCTTCACATCATCTGCAAACAGGAACACTTCGGAGTCTATTCCTTCCGTCATGTCGTTCACAAATACCAGAAACAGCACCGGTCCTAGATTGACCCCTGTGGAACCCACTCTTCACAGGCGCCCACTCTGACACCTCACCAGGTATTCCCTGATCCATTGGAGTGCCTTCCTGTTATCCTTGCCTGGTCCTCCAGCTTTTGGACTAATCTCTTGTGGGAACTGTGTCAAACGCCCTATTGCAGTCCAAGAAAATGCAATCTACCCACCCCTCTCTCTCTTGTCTAACTGCTGTCACCCTGTCATAGAACTCCAGTAGGTTTGTGACACAGGATTTCCCGTCCCTGAAACCGTGTTGGCAGTCATTGATAAACTCATTCCTTTCTAGGTGTTCCACCACTCTTCTCCTGATAATCTTCTCCATGACTTTGCATACTATACATGTCAGTGACACTGGTCTGTAGTTTAGTGCTTCATGTCTGTCTCCTTTTTAAAAATTGGGACTACATTTGCTGTTTTCCATATCTCAGGTAGTCTCCCTGTATCGATAGATGGGTTGAATATTGTTGTTAGGGGTACACATAGCACCTCTGCTCCCTCTCTCAGGACCCATGGAGAGATGTTGTTCAGCCCCATCGCCTTTGAGGTATCTAGCTCACTCAGCAGCCTCTTCACTTCTTCCTCGTTGCATGTATTGTGTCCAGCACTTGGTGGTGTACCCCACCTCTCCGTCTTTCTGGAGTCCCTTCTGCCTCCTCTGTGAACACTTCTTTGAATCTCATGTTGAGTTCCTCACGTACTTCACGGTCGTTTCTTGTGATCTCTCCTCCTTCCTTCCTTAGCCTGATCACCTGGTCCTTGACTGTTGTTTTGCTCCTGATGTGGCTGTACAACAGCTTTGGGTCAGATTTGGCTTTCGCTGCTATGTCATTTTCATATTGTCGTTGGGCCTCCTTCTTACCTGTGCAAATTAATTTCTGGCTCTATGACTGCTCTCCTTATTCTCCTGAGTCCTTTGCCTTCTATACTTCTTCCATTCCCTAGCACACTTGGTTTTGGCCTCTCTGCACCTTAGGGTGAACCACGGCTCATCCTGGCTTTTCATTATTCCTGTTACCCTTGGGTACAAACCTCTCCTCAGCTTCCTTGTATATTTTGTCACATATGCAATCATCTATTTTACTGACTTCCCTGCCAGTTCTCTGTCCCACTGAACCCCGTTCAGGAAGTTCTTCATTCCCACGTAGTCCCCTTTCTTCTAGTTTGGCATCATTCTTCCAGCCCTTCCTACTTCCCACTCCACTTGTAACTCTACTGTGCATTCGAAGCTTAAAACCACATGCTCACTGGCCCCAAGGGGTCCTTCATATGTGATGTCCTCAATATCTGCACTACTCAAGGTGAATATTAGGTTCAGTCTCGCTGGTTCATCCTCTCCTCTCTCTCTCTGGAAGTGTCCCTTACGTGTTGTTACATAAAGTTTTCCAGTACCACCTCCATCATCTTAGCCCTCCACGTTTCTTGGCCCCCATGTGGCTCCAAGTTCTCCAAATCGATTTCCTTGTGGTTGAAGTCACCCATGATCAGTAGCTTCGCCCTGCTCGCATGAGCCCTTCTGGCCACTTCAGCCAGTGTGTCAAATATCGCTCTATTACTCTCATCATACTCTTGCCTTGGCCTCCTGCTGTTCTGTGGTGGGTTATATATCACTGCAATTACCACCTTGGGACCTCCAGACTGAAGTATTTCTACTATGTAATCTCTTGCTTCTCCTCTGTATCCTATCTCCAGCTCATCAAAATTCCATCGTTTTTATCAGCAGTGCCACTCCTCCACCTCCTCTGTTCCCTCAGTCTTTCATCAGGATCTGATATCCCGTTGGAAAGATGGCATCTGTGAGCTTGGTTTCTGTGAGCTATGATGTCTGGTGATCCTCTTTGACTCTTTCATGCCACTGCTCCCACTTATTTGTTATTCCGTCAGCGTTGGTATACCATACCTTCAGTTTCCTCCCAACACTGTTTTTGGGGGGCTGTGGGGGGGGGGGACCGGCATTCTGGGATTTAAGCGGGTGTTGGGGGGGGGATTGTGGTTTGTGTTCGGGGGCGTGGGGGTTTGGGGGGGGTTTGGGGGGGGTTTTTCTGTGTGTGCTTGCTCTTGTTGCTCTGCCTTGATTGGTTGTCCTCTGCTGATTCTGTCCTTGTGTCTCCCCCTGCTTCTTTTTTTGTGTCCTCCCCCCAGCTGCTGTCGTTCTGTTTTGTTCGGTCTTGGTCTGGGGACACCCTCTTGTTTTCCCCCCCAAAACCTTCAATTGTGGTTTTTTTTGGGGAAACCCTTTTTTGCACTTTTTCTTTCCTGAGAATCACTTGATAAGTCTTTTCCCCCCCTTTACGTCCCCCAAAATTCTCTGAAAATTTAAATCCCGGTCATGTCCTCTTCACCTATTTCTGTGATGATCTTCTCAATCTCTTTTTTTTTGCCTGCTGTCTTTCAGTGTGTGTCCTTCCCTCACCCCCGGGGCCCTGAAAAACACCGCCCTCCCCTCCTCCCCCCTTTCCCCCTGTGACTCTGCTTCCCGTTGTCCCAAATTTTCCCCCTTTTTTACTTCCTGTAGCTCTTGGTGGCATGGTCGTCCCCTGCATTTGACCACCCCCTTTCCCCCTGCACCCGTTCTCTCCCCTTCCTCCTTCCCCTGCTTGGGGGGGGCTGAGGGGGAGGAAAATTATACCCCTTCCCCCCTTGGGGGCCCCCCGTTCAAAGGGGGGTACCAACTTCAATGTTGTGCTTCTCTGGTCAGTACCTCTGTTAACCCCCTTCAGCCTGTTTACCTCGTATTCTGGGGCCCCCTTACCCCGGTACTGCATTCTGACTTGTGACTCCCAAGTCTTCTTCTCCCCCCTCCAACCTCTTTTTCCCAAATTTCCCGAAACCCCCTCTCCATTTTTGCAAAAACTTTCCTAGTTTTCTCTCCCCCCCTTTATCCATCCTTTTCTCTCTTCCATCCATTCTTCCTTCCCGAACCCCAATCCTCTGATCCTGGGGGGTTTAGTATCTACCTTTTTTTTTTTTTTTTTTTTTTTTTTGGGGAGAGAGAAAAGGGGGGGGAATGAGGAGAGAGAAAGGAAGGAGATGAGGGGGAAGAGGGGAAGAGAAGGGGGGGGGTGGGGGAAGGGGGAGAGAAGGGGAAGGGAAAGGGGGGAAAAGAGGGAAGAGGGAAGGGGGGGAGGGAGAGGGGAAAAGAGAGAGAGATGGGGGAGAGAAAAGAGAGAAGGTAGAGGGGAAAAAAGTGGGGGAAAAGGGGGGGGGGGAAAAAAGGGAGAGAGAGAAGGGGGGAAAAGGGGGGGGGGGGAAAAAAAGATGGATGGGAGAGAGATGGAGGAAAAGGGAAAAAGGGGAAGGTGGGGGAAACCGAAAAGGGGGGGCCGTGAGGGGGGGGGACAGTTTGCTTTTTGTTTTATGGGATTGCGGGGACGGAGAGGGGTGTTCAGGTCAGTTTTTTAGAAGATGTGAAAAATTTGTGGGATGTGCCTCCACCCAATTTTACTCACCAAGTGGTTGCGGGGGGGAGACTCACCTGGCCCCCCTTTCCTGTCCCCTACTGGGGCATTTTTCCCCCCCCCATGAGCTTTATCATACCCATCTTAAAGCTATGTATAGTTCTTGCCCCACTACATCATTCCAACTATTTCCCTTCCCCTTTTTTTTATGGTGGGAAAAAATGCTTTTTAAAATCCCCCTTTTTTTCATCTGAGTCTTCAACTTTCTCCCCCTTGTTTTTGTGTTCCCCCTCTGGGGAAAAACCTGTCCTATCTACCTTGTCGATTCCCCCCTATTTTGTATGTCGTTATTATGTCTCTTCCCCTCCCGTCCTCCCGGTTGTCAGGCTAATTTCCTTT
>WNWK01044658.1:0-15016 GCA_009830355.1 Cherax destructor | reverse complement strand
GAATGAATGGTTCAGAAAAACCGACGAGTTGGTAAATTAGACCCCATATGCAACACTTGGGTATTTTTTTGTATGGTTGATGGAAGACCGTGTGGCGAAACGTTTCCTCAATAAAAAAATCCCCCAATTTTTTATATGTGTCAAAATTTACCAACTCTGGATTTTTATGTTGCTAACCCTTGATTAAACCCCAGTAATCTATTTCCCTTATTCGTCCCTTTAAAACATTGCTTTTCTTTTTTTTAAGGTTGCTGCTTACCTTAAAAGTCCCTCAAATTTTGTTGGCTAAGTTCTACTTTTTAACTTATGGGCCTTGGGTTATGGCCCACCCCCGAGCTTCAGAACCTTGCATTTATCTCATTAAATTGCATCTGCCACTTTTCTGACCACGAATTAAGTTTGTCTAAATCTTCCCCGATCTAAAAAATTAGATCGAATAAAAATAACCCAAAATGGATGAATAATAGGCTCAAATTGGAAAATCCCCCCGTTAACACATGTGGTTTTACCTGCCCCCGCTCCCGTGGTGACCTGTTCTTAGCTCAGTGAAGACGTTCTAATGTACTCCCCGTGGGTTTAATCAAGATGCCCCCCTTTTAGCAACTTTCCAGCGGGAAGGAGGGTTTGGGGGAAACGGCTTTTAAAAATACGGCGAACCCCAGGAAACAAGAGGATTTTGTGCATCCTCCGTTTTGAGTCCTCAGGAAAGGGAAAATGAACATAAGAACATAAAATTAGGGAAAACTGCAGAAAGGCCCCCACGGGCCCCACAAGGGCGGGGCCTTTCAAACCACCACTACCTAAAATTTCTCCTGTACTCACGAAATAATCAAACCCAGCCCCTCCCCCCTTATTTTAATCTCTTTTTTAAAACCACCCAAGGTCCTAGCCTTACACCCTACTCGGAAGATTGTTCCCCGCATCTACAACTCTGTTCAAAAAAACCCGTCTTGCCTATGTTTTCTAAATCTAAATTTTAATTTAAACCGTTATTTCCCGGTTCTTTCTTGGTTTTGAAAATCCTCAGTTTTTATTAATATTCCTTTGTTTATCCCATCATCCCCTTGCCCCCTCGATAATTTCTCCCTCATTCTTTCGTTTTCCAGAGAGTGGAGATTCAATGCCCCTAAGTCTATCTTCATACGGGGATTTCTTATACTGTAAAGAACCTTTAAAAACATAAAAACATAAGAATGGGGAAACTCAGAAGGCCTACTGGCCCATACAAGGCAAAGGGCCTTATCAAAACCACCCACCTAAGAATTTACTCCCCTTTCCGACATAATCAAAAACCCCGCCCCCCCCACTCATATATTTGTCCAATCTCTTTTTTAAAGGGCCCCCCAAAGGGCCCGCCCCATCACCCTCTGGAAGAAATTTTTACATCCCCCCTCTGTTCGAAAACCAGTACTTGCCTATGTCCTTTCTAAATCCCAAATTTATCCAATTTAGTCATTCTTCTTTTTTATGTTCCCCCAATGAATCTAATTCCATCCTTTTTAAGGAGACCAAAACTGAGCTGCATAATCCAAATGAGGTCTCCCACTAGTGATGTATAGAGCTGTAAAATAACTTTTGGACTTCTGTTGCTTATACTTCTTGAAATAAATCCTAGTAATCTGTTAGCCTTATTGCGCACACTTAGGCACTGTTGTCTTGGCTTTAGATTTCTGCTTACCATGACTCCCAAGTTTTTTTCACATTCTGTATGATCAAGCTCAACTTCACCTAGTTTATAAATTCGAGGGATATTTTCATTACCAACGACAAGCACCTTACACTTGTCCACATTGAACTTCATCTGCCACTTTTCAGACCAAGACATTAATTTATCCAAATCCTCCTGGAGTTCACTGTTATCCTCCTCAGAATGAATTATACGGCCTATTTTTGTATCATCAGCAAATTTACTCATGTCACTTGCAATTCCTTCATCAAGGTCATTAATGTAAATTATGAACAACAATGGGCCCAAAACTGATCCTTGTGGAACGCCACTAGTGACAAATCCCCATTCAGATTTGACCCCATTAATGGAAACTCTCTGCTTTCTATTGGTAAGCCATGCCTCTATCCATGCTAGAACTTTACCTCCTATACCATGAGCTGCCACCTTTCTTAAGAGTCTCTTGTGAGGTACTCTATCGAAGGCCTTACTGAAATCCAAGTAAACTATATCATATTCTTTATCACTGTCTACTGCCTCAAATGTTTTATTGAAAAACGTCAGTAAATTTGTCAGGCAGGAACGACCTCTCGTAAACCCATGCTGAGATTCATTAATCAAATTATGTTCTTCAAGGTGACTTCTGATAATATCAGCTATAATTGATTCTAATAATTTGCCTACTATAGACGTGAGGCTTTTTGGGACGGTAATTTGATGGAATGGACTTATCCCCTGATTTGAATATAGGAACTACATTAGCTATCTTCCACATCTCTGGCACAACACCAGTTAGGATGGACGTATTAAACACATTCGTTAATGGCTGACTAAGTTCCATTTTGCATTCTTTAAGTACCCTGGAAAACAACTCGTCGGGTCCCGGGGACTTATTTTGCTTCAGTTTATCTATCTGTTTGATAACCATATCCCTCGTGACAGTAATATTAGTTAATTTGAATTCTTCAGGAACTGAATAATTGTTAATTTCTGGAATCTCATTTACGTCTTCTTGTGTAAAGACTGACAAAAAATAGTCATTAAATAGAGAACACATTTCCAGTTCGTTATCCGTCAGCTGTCCATTCCCAATTTTCAGAGGTCCTACCTTTTCCCTCACCTTCGTCCTGTACACTTGAAAGAACCCTTTTGGATTAGTCTTTGATTCATTAGCAACCTTAATCTCATAGTCACGTTTAGCCTTTCTAATCCCCTTTTTACTTCTCTTTTCAACTGAACATATTGGTCAATAAGGTTAACATCTCCTCTTTGATGCGCCTATAAATTCCTCTTTTCTCCCTAATAAATGTTTTAGCCTCCTGTTAATCCATTTGGGATCGTTATTATTTGACCTAAATTCTCTCTGGGGAATAAACATACTCTGTGCACGTTGTACATTATTAAGAAAAAATCATAAACGCAGATCCCATCGTAATCGTTAGCTAGATTACCCCAGTCGAGATTAGACAGGTGTTCCCTAAGTCCAATATAATCGGCAGAACGAAAATCAGGAACTTTTACCGTATTATCCCTATTCTCGTACTCCCATGTAATATTAAAAGTAATGGATTTGTGATCACTAGCTCCAAGCTCTTCAGTGATCTCCAGATTATTTACAAGAGTTTCTTTATTTGACAAGACTAGGTCGAGCAAATTATTACCTCTGGTAGGCTCCGTCACACACTGCTTCAGAAAACAGTCCTGAACTACTTCCATAAAGTCACTGGACTCCAGATTACCGGTCAAAGAAGTCCAGTCAATTTGACTAAAGTTAAAATCCCCTACTAACACTACGTTATTGTGCCTAGAAGCCCTAACAATTTCGTCCCAAAGAAGTCTCCCTCTATCGTGATCCAAGCCTGGAGGTCGGTATATTACACCTAGAATCAGTTTTTCTTGACCTTCTAGAAACTCTACCCAAACAGATTCTGTTAATGATCCATCTATTTTTATGCCTGTTTTTATGCAGCAATTTATATTTTCTCGTACATACAATGCAACTCCACCCCTTTCCCATTATATCTATCTACATGGAACAACTTAAACCCCTGAATATGACACTCAGCAATCATATCCCGACTCTTGGTATTATACCATGTTTCAGTTATTGCAATGACATCAAAGTTCCCAGCACATGCTACCAAACGTAATTCGTTAATTTTATTTCTGGCGCTTCGACAGTTAGTATAAAATACATTGTGAACCTTTTTCAGCTTTTGTTTTACACAATTTCTGTTACTATCATTACTCTGTGTCACTAGATTACTGTTATTGTTATGATTTATGATATCAAAGCCTGAATCAATATTTTGGCCCTCATTATTTACCATTCCTAAACCCATACCTCTAACTAATCCTAGTTTAAAGCCCTAACAACATCCTCAACTGAGCTAGAGAGAAATTCTACACCTGCCCTGGATAAGTGAACCCCATCCCTGGCATACATGTCATTTCGGCCATAGAAGTGGTCCCAGTTGTCAATGAATGGGACTGCATTATCCTTACAGTGTTTGTCCAGCCAGCAATTTATACCAATCGCTCTGGACAGCCATTCTTTTCCCAACACCCCTTCTTGGCAAAATGCCACATATAACAGGGCTCCCTCCCTTCTTCCTAATGATGTCTATTGCTGCCTTATACCTACTAACTAAATCCTCACTTCTACGCTTGGATACATCATTGCCTCCAGCACTGAGGCAGATAATAGGATTGATCCCATTACCATGCATGATGTTGTCAAGTCGGCTAACAATGTCTTCCATCCCAGCCCCAGGAAAGCAAACCCTCTGTCTCCTACTCCTATCTTTCAAGCAGAAGGCCCTATCCATATATCTAACTTGGCTATCCCCAACAACAACAATGTTTTTACCTTCCTTGGTACAGTTCGTCGTGACGTTCCCAGTAGTCGACTCACATTCGTCTGGAAGCACAGAAAAGGAGTTCGAAGTTTCCACAGCAGTCTCTTTCTTCTTCGTCGTTACTACCTCTCCATTCGTCTTCTTGATCTTCAACTTCGTCCCATGCTGTCCGGCCACTGCCCAGGTTACCTTCTTGACCTGAGGACTCACAACAGGAGGACTACTACGAATCCTCTTGTTTTCCTCCGTCAATCGCCGTATCTCAAGCTTCGCTACCCTCAACCTCCTTGCTGCTGGAAAGTCTCTAGCATCTTATTCAGTCACAGGAGTACACTGTAGACAGTCTGCTGTGAACTGCTAAGAACAGGTCCCAGACGAATTGAGTCGACTACTGGGAACGTCACCACGAACGTACCAAGGAAGTAAAAACATGTTGTTGTTGATGCCAAGTAGATATATGGATAGGGCCTTCTGCTTGAAAGATAGGAGTAGGAGACAGAGGGTTTGCTTTCCTGGGGGGGATGGAAGAATTGTTAGCCGACTTGACAACATCATGCATGGAATGGGATCATCCTATTATCTGGCCTCAGTGCTGAAGGCAATGATGTATCGAAGCGTAGAAGGAGGATTTAGTTAGTAGGTATAAGGCAGCAATAGACATATTAGGAAGAAGGGAGGGAGCCCTGTTATTGTGCATTTGCCAAGAAGGGGTGTTGGAATGAATGGCTGTCCAGAGCGATTGGTATAAATTGCTGGCTGGACAAACACTGTAAGGATAATGCAGTCCCATTCATTGACAACTGGGACCACTTCTATGGCCGAAATGACATGTATGCCAGGGATGGGGTTCACTTATCCAGGAAGGTGTAGAATTTCTCTCAGCTCAGTTGAGGATGTTGTTAGGCTTTAAACTAGGATTAGTTAGAGGTATGGGTTTAGGAATGGTAAATAATGAGGGCCAAAATATTGATTCAGGCTTTGATATCATAAATCATAACAATAACAGTAATCGAGTGACACAGGGTAATGATAGTAACAGAAATTGTGTAAAACAAAAGCTGAAAAAGGTTCACAAGAAGATACATATCAATGTATTTTATACTAACTGTCGAAGCGCCAGAAATAAAATTAACGAATTACGTTTGGTAGCATGTGCTGGGAACTTTGATGTCATTGCAATAACTGAAACATGGTATAATACCAAGAGTCGGGATATGATTGCTGAGTGTCATATTCAGGGGTTTAAGTTGTTCCATGTAGATAGATATAATGGGAAAGGGGTGGAGTTGCATTGTATGTACGAGAAAATATAAATTGCTGCATAAAAACAGGCATAAAAATAGATGGATCATTAACAGAATCTGTTTGGGTAGAGTTTCTAGAAGGTCAAGAAAACTGATTCTAGGTGTAATATACCGACCTCCAGGCTTGGATCACGATAGAGGGAGACTTCTTTGGGACGAAATTGTTAGGGCTTCTAGGCACAATAACGTAGTGATAGTAGGGGATTTTAACTTTAGTCAAATTGACTGGACTTCTTTGACCGGTAATCTGGAGTCCAGTGACTTTATGGAAGTAGTTCAGGACTGTTTTCTGAAGCAGTGTGTGACGGAGCCTACCAGAGGTAATAATTTGCTCGACCTAGTCTTGTCAAATAAAGAAACTCTTGTAAATAATCTGGAGATCACTGAAGAGCTTGGAGCTAGTGATCACAAATCCATTACTTTTAATATTACATGGGAGTACGAGAATAGGGATAATACGGTAAAAGTTCCTGATTTTCGTTCTGCCGATTATATTGGACTTAGGGAACACCTGTCTAATCTCGACTGGGGTAATCTAGCTAACGATTACGATGGGATCTGCGTTTATGATTTTTTTCTTAATAATGTACAACGTGCACAGAGTATGTTTATTCCCAGAGAGAATTTAGGTCAAATAATAACGATCCCAAATGGATTAACAGGAGGCTAAAACATCTTATTAGGGAGAAAAGAGGAATTTATAGGCGCATCAAAAGAGGAGATGTTAACCTTATTGACCAATATGTTCAGTTGAAAAAAGAAGTAAAAAGGGGATTAGAAAGGCTAAACGTGACTATGAGATTAAGGTTGCTAATGAATCAAAGACTAATCCAAAAGGGTTCTTTCAAGTGTACAGGACGAAGGTGAGGGAAAAGGTAGGACCTCTGAAAATTGGGAATGGACAGCTGACGGATAACGAACTGGAAATGTGTTCTCTATTTAATGACTATTTTTTGTCAGTCTTTACACAAGAAGACGTAAATGAGATTCCAGAAATTAACAATTATTCAGTTCCTGAAGAATTCAAATTAACTAATATTACTGTCACGAGGGACATGGTTATCAAACAGATAGATAAACTGAAGCAAAATAAGTCCCCTGGACCCGACGAGTTGTTTTCCAGGGTACTTAAAGAATGCAAAATGGAACTTAGTCAGCCATTAACGAATGTGTTTAATACGTCCATCCTAACTGGTGTTGTGCCAGAGATGTGGAAGATAGCTAATGTAGTTCCTATATTCAAATCAGGGGATAAGTCCATTCCATCAAATTACCGTCCAATAAGCCTCACGTCTATAGTAGGCAAATTATTAGAATCAATTATAGCTGATATTATCAGAAGTCACCTTGAAGAACATAATTTGATTAATGAATCTCAGCATGGGTTTACGAGAGGTCGTTCCTGCCTGACAAATTTACTGACGTTTTTCAATAAAACATTTGAGGCAGTAGACAGTGATAAAGAATATGATATAGTTTACTTGGATTTCAGTAAGGCCTTCGATAGAGTACCTCACAAGAGACTCTTAAGAAAGGTGGCAGCTCATGGTATAGGAGGTAAAGTTCTAGCATGGATAGAGGCATGGCTTACCAATAGAAAGCAGAGAGTTTCCATTAATGGGGTCAAATCTGAATGGGGATTTGTCACTAGTGGCGTTCCACAAGGATCAGTTTTGGGCCCATTGTTGTTCATAATTTACATTAATGACCTTGATGAAGGAATTGCAAGTGACATGAGTAAATTTGCTGATGATACAAAAATAGGCCGTATAATTCATTCTGAGGAGGATAACAGTGAACTCCAGGAGGATTTGGATAAATTAATGTCTTGGTCTGAAAAGTGGCAGATGAAGTTCAATGTGGACAAGTGTAAGGTGCTTGTCGTTGGTAATGAAAATATCCTCGAATTTATAAACTAGGTGAAGTTGAGCTTGATCATACAGAATGTGAAAAAGACTTGGGAGTCATGGTAAGCAGAAATCTAAAGCCAAGACAACAGTGCCTAAGTGTGCGCAATAAGGCTAACAGATTACTAGGATTTATTTCAAGAAGTATAAGCAACAGAAGTCCAAAAGTTATTTTACAGCTCTATACATCACTAGTGAGACCTCATTTGGATTATGCAGCTCAGTTTTGGTCTCCTTACTACAGGATGGATATAGATTCATTGGAGAACATACAAAGAAGAATGACTAAAATGATTTACAGTATAAGAAATCTCCCGTATGAAGATAGACTTAGAGCGTTGAATCTCCACTCTCTGGAGAGACGTAGAATGAGGGGAGATATCATCGAGGTGTACAAGTGGATGATGGGCATAAACAAAGGAGATATTAATAAAATACTGAGGATATCGAACCAAGTAAGAACGAGAAATAACGGATTTAAATTGGATAAATTTAGATTTAGAAAGGACATAGGCAAGTACTGGTTTTCGAACAGAGTTGTAGATGCGTGGAACAATCTTCCGAGTACTGTGATAGAGGCTAGGACCTTGGGTGGCTTTAAAAAGAGATTGGACAAATATATGAGTGGGAGGGGCTGGGTTTGATTTGTGTCGTGAGTACAGGAATAAATTCTTAGGTAGTGGTGGTTTTGATAAGGACCTGCCTTGTTCTTTTTTTCTTTTTGGTCTCCCCCCCTGGAGACATCCAGTATGTTCAAAAACCCCAAAAGAAAAATTATTTAAAATTATTATTTTTTTTTTTGTTATTGTCTTTTAATGTTGTTTTTTTTATTTTTTGTTTTGTTATCCCATATTTTGGGGGGTTTTTTTTGTGTTTTGGTTTTTATTTTTTTATTTAATTTTTGCTAGTTTTTTTTTTTTTGTTGTTTTTTTTTTGGTTTTAGTTTTTTTTAATTTTTTATTATTAGGTATTTGAACTTTTTAAACCCCAAAGAAATTTATTAAAACCCCTTCAGAGATGGAAGGTAATGAAAATTTTTCCGAGGACAGAACCCGTATCATAAAAACACTTACTCATTGCCCAGTCAAAAGATTCATTCCCATTTTTTTTCCCCCCTTTCATTTTTTGTCGATGTCTTTTTTGACAAGTTCTCAGTCATCCCCCCTTCACCAACTGTAAATTTAAAAAGTTTACTTTTTAAATTTCCTTGTTTTCCCCCCTTTTGGGGGATTTTTTTTCCCTTTTCATCGGGGTCAGGTTTGTTTTTCACCTTTCCACTTTACATTTTTTTAAAAAAAATGACGTTTTTTTTTGGGTTTTTTTTAATATAATTTGTGGGCCCAGATCTTTTTTTTTACTCTCCTTTTTAAAAGGGGCCACGGGGTATAACTACTTTAAAAAAAAAGGGGGCTATTTAGGGATATTTTTTTCCCCACGAGGGGTTACCCCCGTTGTGCCCCATCTTCAGAACCATAAACACTTTAAAATTGTTTGCCTCCTGTGAGGATTAAATTTGACTGGGGGTTTTAAAACCAGTGCTTACCACTGAGCAAAGGGGGGGGTTAAAAACCTCCCCCTTTTCCACTAAAAATGTAAATTTAATCATGATGTGATTAATGATTTATATATTATTTACGTATAAAACCAGTATTTTTTGAAAAACAACAATGAAAAATTTTTTCATTTGTGTAAACAATAATGAAAAATAATGTAAAATTTTTGCAAAAAAAATTTATTGGGGGGTTAAAAAATTTTCTGTTTTAAAAAAAAATTTAAAACCACTGAATTTTAAAAAATTTTTAAAATAGTTGAAAGAAAAAAGAAAAAAACAGTTGAAACTTACCCCTATTTTTTTAAGTGTAGAGTATTTAATGCTGTTCTAATTTTATTTTTATGACAGATGCAAAAACCAATAAAAATTTAAATTTTTTAAAATTAAAAGGGGGGGACTGGTAAAGAGGGAAGGTTCCAGTCGATGACAAAACCCGAGCGGTCATCATATGAAAACCCCCCGGGGTCAGGAAACACCCCCCTTTTTTCCTGAAAAATTTTTGTTAACGGGGGAGAACACAAAGGCACAATACCACGCCCAAAAAAAAAAAGGAAAAAGAGCTTATGACGACGTTTAGGTCCGTCCTGGACCATTTACAAAGTCATTTTTAAAAATTAGTGAGTAAATCCCACAGAAACCTTTCGTGTTTTTTAAAAATTGGTTACATATTCCCTTTTTAAATTTTTTGGTCTCCCCCGCACATACTCCCCCAAGGATGATCGAGAAAAATAAAACAACAGTGTGAAATCTGGTTTATCTGACATGATATTACAGAAGAATAAATTAATAAAAATTTTTCCCCTTAAAAAAAAAATTTAAATTTTTTATTATTTAACTTTTTATCTGAATGTTATTTAACTTGTTTGTGTTGTGTTGAAGACTAGTTTTTTTTTCCCCTTTCAGTTGTACGGATTTGGGGTTTTTTTATTTTTGGTTTGCCTGTATGATAAACATTAACAAAATTAACTGCCCACCCCCAAAAAACTTTTTTTTTTTTAAGAAACTTCGAGATATAATGAAGGTTTTTTTGGAGAACTCAACATTAATATTTTTTTATTATTAATGTTATGAGAAAACCCATGTGGGTTAATAGACATGACTTGGTGGAGGTTTTACCCTCCCGTCTGCTTAGCGGGCAGACACTTTTCCCCCTTTTTTTACTCACCTACAGCTTCCTTATCACTGATAAAATATACCGGGGGGTCTGTAACGTTTTGAGGGAGGCGGAAAACCCTGGTGGTGGACCGGGGGAAATTTTTTTTTTTTTTTTTTTTGTGAGAATAATCAGGATTTAGGTATGAGAGTCGGGGTTTTTTGGGAAAGGGGGAAAAAAAATTTTTTTTAGGAAGAGGGAAAATTTGTAGAGAAGGGGGGGGAACGTGAAAAAATAAGTTT
Organism: Cherax destructor; assembly: GCA_009830355.1. Taxonomy (NCBI): domain Eukaryota; kingdom Metazoa; phylum Arthropoda; class Malacostraca; order Decapoda; family Parastacidae; genus Cherax; species Cherax destructor. The sequence goes on along the minus strand of WNWK01044658.1, from coordinate 4,334 downwards.
TTGTTAGCTGATGCGAATAAGTTTTTAAAGTATATTTTGTTTGTTTACAAGTTAAAATGATAATAATGGAGTTAGATGGAAGTGAGTTTAAAAGAGAGAAACTGAGACAACTGGCTTTATATAAAATTCATAAAATTTAAACCAAACTGTTCCCTATTACGCCATTGTGACGTCATACTTTCCCCCTGCAACTCTTTTTTTGGGGGAAAATTTTTAGTTTTTTTTTTCTGTTTTTCCCCCAAAATTTTTCTACTTATTTTTGTTTATATTTTCCCGGGGAAGTTAACACATTTTCCAAACATTTTACATCTACATGTTTTTCCCCCAAAACGTTACTTATTTAAGTTCTGTTTATTTTAAAAGTTTTAAAAAAACCCAAAATTTGGGGAAAAAGTTCCCCCCGTTTATTGTGGTTTTAACTGTATTTTCTTCAAGGTAAAACCCCAAAAAATTCTCACGGGTTTAGTGTCTTCCCAAAAGGGGGGGGCGCAGGAAAGGAATACATTCACTATCACCATTCAAGAACGGGAAAATTCCCCAAATGATGAGCGACGAAAATTAAAAGCCCTTTTTGTCGCAACACTCGCACCGGGGGAAACCTATGTGCATGTGTGTATGTTGTGTAAAAACCCCAAATCAAGGTATGTGTATTTTTGTGTGTATTTGTGTATAACTATTTTTGGGGTCCTCCCCCTACCACTTCGCTCTGGAGGCCTGTCCCCCTTTCTGAGCATTCTAAGATTTTAGTAGTTTTTAAAAGATATCCATGTGACGGGGTCTGTGGTTCCAAATTCCTTTCATGCCCCCTTTAAACCCCGGGGGGACCCCGGGGGCTCGGGGCTTCCCCCCTTTTCCCTGTCAATTCCTCTCAGTATTTTTTTTTTTTTTATAATCATATCACCTCTAGTCCTCCAGTTCTGAGCCTTCACTCAACGCCCTTTTAAAAAAAAAGGTAAAAAAAATAAGACACGGGGGGGGGGGATAGACTGCATTTTTCTTGGACTGCAAGAAGGCGTTCGAAAAAGTTCCTCACAAGAGGTTAAGCAAAAAAAGAGGACGGACACGTAACAGGAAAAAAAGGGACTGCAATGGAAAAAAAAATATCTGGGGGAAAGGGGGCAAAAAGAGTCATGGTACGTGACGAGGTGTCAGAGGGGGAACTATGGGCGAGCGAGGTTCCACAAGGGGGGGGTCCTTTGGACCTGTGCTGTTTTTTTGGATATGTGAATGACAACGGAAGGGATAGAAAAAAAGTGTTCCTATTTGCAGAGATTTTTGTTGATAAGAAGAATTAAATCAATTGAGAACGGGGAAAGGGGGTTTCCCCAAAAAAACCTGGACAGGCTACAAGCCTGGGGCCAGTAACTGGTTCTATAAAAATTTTCCCCGCCAAATGCAAAAATTATGAAGATCGGGGAAGGGCAAAAAAAAACCGCAGACAGAGTATAGTCTAGGTGGCCAAAAAAAAAAAACCCCACCCAAGAAAAAGGTTTTTTTGGGGTATAATACTGAGTAAATCTCCTGAGGATACATCAACCAGATAACCCGCTGCAGTATAGGGGGGGCTAAAAAAACCCTTTTAAAAATAGTTTTTTGATACCTCACAAAGGAATCGTTCAAGACTCGTACCCCCTATACCCTTCGCCCATACTGGAGAGCACTATTTTGGGAAACCCCACACCTGGTCAAGACGTTAAGAAATTAGAGAAAGTGAAAAAGGGTTTTCAACAAGCCTATCCCAGAGTTTTAAAATGATTGCCCTACGAAGAAAGGAAAAAAGGGAAAAGGGCCCTTTTACGACACGGGGGGGCAGGAGGGTTGGGGGGAAAAATGATAATGACATAAAAATACTGAGAGGAATCGACAAGGGGGGCAGTAGGAAGTATTTCTTCACAAACAGGAAGGGGAAAAATTTTTTTAAAAGGGGAAAAGGGGGCAGGAACCATACATATTTTTAAAAAGGGTTTTAAAAAACTCATGGAGAAAAGGGGAAAACCCCATAGCCCCCCGTGAAGAGGGGGGAGCCAGTAGCTGGACTGCCCCCCAAAAACCCCAAATAGGAAAAAATCTTTCAACCACACACACACCCCTTTTTGTGAAGAGCCCCAGCCAGGAGCTAGGGGAAACGACTCCTGCAATTACAATTAGGCGATTCACCCTTCCCGGGGAGGAGTAATAAAAATTTAGGGGACCGGGGAAATTTTTGTATTGTGTAGGCTAGTCAAGGATACCTGCCGGGATCAAGGGGGAAACCCCCGGGGTCAGTGAAGAACCCAAATGAGTCAATGAAGGGGCAGGATCAGTGGAGAAAACCCCTGGAGTAAAAATTAATGAACGTGTCAGGATCAGTGGAAAACCCCCGGGGGTGACCCCAAAATTGCCCCACGAAAGGAAAGTGGGGGCCCCAATGTTTTAAGATAACGCAAAAGTGATATTAGTGGCAGGGAAGCAGCAGGCATAGTGTAAAATGTAGGAAGTGATGCCATGTCAGGGGGGACTAAAAAGGGAAAAAACAGTAATTTTTGGGAAAAAGTTGCATATAGTTAAGAAAAAAAAGGGGAAGGCCTTTATAGGGGAAAAAACACAAGAAGTTGGGGGTTCCGGGGTGGTTTGGGGGTTTTTCACCTATTTTTGGGACTTGGGGGGGGGTTCCAGGTACCACCACCTGTAATGTGAATGGTCCACATTCCCCAAAACAACACACACACACACACACACACACACACACACACACACACAAGACAAGAATAAGGGGGAAAAACAGCAGAGAAAGGTTTTTTTCACTAGCCAGGTGGGCCGAACGACCCATATGGTCAGGGGGAAATTACTAGTTGTGGGGGCCACAATCTTAAGGAGACTGACTGGGCAAACCTAGAGCCACATGGGGACCAGATTATGCACCACCAGTATGAAACCTGTGAAGGTATAACGGCCCTTTCAGACCTCAAAAAAAAAATTTTAAAGGGCCCATTCCTTTTAAAAAAAAAAAAAAAAAATTAGCAAAACTTATTTGAAAACATAAAACAATTAAACATGAATTATTCCTATCTCAAAATAAGTAATGAAAAAAAAAATATATAAATGACTCTAGTGAAACGAACAAGGTACGTTTATTGCCCCCGGGGGGTGAGGGTTCCCCGTAAAGTTCCCAGGGGTACCTCCCAAAATATATATATATATATATATATATATATATATATATATATATATATATATATATATATATATATATATATCCTATGTCCGCGTTGTTGGCAAGCAGGGGGTTTGGAACCAGAAGACGGTGGTGAAACATGGTCACTGGTGGACGTGATTTTTGGAAGTCCCGCCTAAAACGTGGCGCCAAAATTCAACCCCAAAAAAAAAAAGCTGGCGGCGTAACATATGGGGGGTTTGCCGAAAAGGGGGGGAAGGGGAAAAAAAAATAAATATTCAAAAGATAGAGACACCATAGTCACTGGTGGACAGACTTTTCTGACGTTTCCCCGAGACAGTATAAACGAAAATTTTCCCCGGGGGAAAAATTGGGGGGGTAACAAACGAAGATTGGCTGCACGACACTGAAGAAAATCCGCTGATCAGTCAAATGAACTGCAGAGGTCCCAAAAGAATGAGATTTCTAGTTTCAGATCTATGGATTTCCCCCCGCCCGTCTTGTGTCTGGTGACTCAATCCGGTCAACAAGGCTAGAACAACAAAAAGTAATAATCTTGGGGGGGGCAGTCACTCACATGACAAGCAGAAGGCCTTTATAAGACATGGTGAGGACAAACAGAATTATTAAAATATGTAGATCAAGCCCGATTCGGTTAAATTTAACTAAAAACCCCCCAAAAATATACAATAAAAAAAAGAGTGGAAAAACCCCCCCCCTTTTTCAGACTTAATGGGACAAAAAAAAAGTAACGTTGATTGTCATTAGGGGCCCCTGTTAACTCCCCCTGGGGGGGAAAAAAAATGGGAGAGGTAAGAATACATCCCTTTTTTAACAAGCATTCAACCAATTATACTACCACCACCAGTCATTCATGCTCCCAAACTTATCTAATGAACTTTACCCCCAAGAACCCAGCCTGGTCAAGCATGTAAAGAAATTAGGGGGAAAAAGCAAATTTTTACAAGACTAGTCCAGGAGCTAAAGGGTATTTCCTACCCTACTAACGAAAAAGGGGGGGCAGGAGGTATAAGGGGACATGATAACGATATATAAAGTACTGAGAAGAATTGACAAGGTGGAGACAGGATGTTCCAGAGATGGAACACAGCAACAAGGGGTCACAACTGGAAGCTGAAAATCAGATGAGTCGAAGGAAAAAATTTCTTCAGTCATAGAG